>JAUELO010000084.1:517846-529378 GCA_032357855.1 Amphibolips quercusostensackenii | reverse complement strand
TCACACTTTTTGCAACATTTTAATGGCTCCCGGATGTCCAAAAATGTTTAGCGATATTTGAAGATTTTTGTGATGCCAAACTACAGAGTTTGAGATACAAAGGCACCGCTTTTGAGTTATTTTTACGAAAATATACATGATAACCTGAAAATGAAAAAATAATTTTTTTTAACAACCCTTCAGCGATTGTTTTCGTCTTAAAATGATCGTGAGGCACCATTGAAATAATTTTCAAAGCCTGTAATTTGTTTCTGAATATCCTAGATTCCTAGAATATTTTTAATTTCGCTGGATTTCTATTGCAAGCAAGTTTTTGCCATTAAAGCCTGTAAAATCCTAACAAGCATATTATATAAATTTAAATTAATTTCAAAGAATCGATATAAATCTAGGCTCTAAAGAGAGAGAATGTAGACAATGTAGTTAAATTGCTTTATTTACTATTTACTCAGGAAGAATGTTTAAGTCGTGTCCTCAATACAGGCGAAAATGCCCAAGCCATCGCGTAAATTCGGTATTTCAATTAAAATCAAGTGAAAGCAGAAGCGACGACAATAATTATATCTTCAGCAATGTAATATAACATGTATGTTGCAACTAACCTTATTTACACAAGCGACCATAAAGTACTTAAAACACTCTCAATTTCACGCATTACTTATTATTATTATTATTATTCTTATTATTATTGTTTATGGATGCGTTCCAGCCTCTGAATTTCGAAGATCGCTTCTGCCACTTCATCATGGCACCCGTAATTTTTATGTCCACCTACTTAATTTTGGTACTTGAACTGAAACCCGTAAGAAAGTCTCGTAGCCTCGTGCTTTAAATAAGATGGTCATTTTATAACGTAACCTTACTACCTCAACAATTTTTATTGTACACATTAAGTGAAGCAATATATATATATATTTTTTTTTTTTCATGAAGGCAATGTGCAGCTTTTGATAATTCTAAGAGAACAAACCATAAATTCTATATTGTGTGCATTCAAATCAAACCATATAGAATACAAGTCGTATTTATGAGTATAAATTATAAAACAGGTGTTGAAATCCAAGCTCTTCTGCTGGTTGAAAACAGAACTACTTTTTTTTAAATTCATTCTTTATTGAAACTCATTTCTTTGCTTGAAAATTTAAGTATTTTGTTTTTAATTTTTAACATTTTTGGTTGAAAAATAATTTTTTTAAACTGAAAATTTAATTATATCAGTTTTCGTTAAAAATTGATCTTTATTAGCTAATAATTCAACTATTTGATATTTGGTAACAAATTTATAATTTTTAGTTGAAAATTCAATACAGTATCAATATTAATTTCAATTAAAAGAATTTATCGAGAAAACAGGGCACTGGTCAATTCCACCCCAGCTACCTACATACGGTCCTTTTTACCTAAATGAGGACTAAAATATAGAATATAACATTTTTTTAAATTTAGCACTTGGTAATTTACAAATACAATATTCGAAATCTACGATATATAATGATTCCAACTATACTGTATGTTATTTGACTTAAAAAGTTGCAAAGTAAAAGAATAAATGTTCAAGTTTATGTGAAATTTAATAGAGAATTTGCGATAGTATATCTTATTTAAATCAACTGCTGTAGCTTTAATTTATTGGTGCAATATTTTTAATATTTTACTTAAGTATTATTTCAATCGAAGACTATTAATAATTATTCTTCAACTGAATATAACCGTGAGGTGTATTTATAAGTTTAAATAACCGCCTAAATTTAACTTGGGAAAATTACAGAAGCAAAAATTTGTCCAGATTTGTAAAATTATTAACCAACATGAATAATTTGGTTTATTTCTCAAACGATCGCATTTTTCAAAATTACTGCAGTGCAAAAGTATGAATAGTCTCATTCATAGTCTAATTTGAAAACACATTAACAAACATCATACATTTTTCGTATTACTCAACTAATCACCTTGCTCAGAATTATCCTTTTATTAGTTTGCCTTGAAAAGTTTGTTTTTGTTTAATACAAAAAATGAATAAAACAAATGAAAATTATACATAATATTTCGCAATATGTATAACTTTTTCGTCTGGGATACTATGATAAATATTATGCAATTTTTATGTGAAATTTAATTCAAAATACTATCTTAACACATGAAAACCAGAATAAAAAGAATTTTCGTAAATATATTTTTTGTTACAAGTGCAGGAATATCACTAGCAGTTACGAGTATCAGTACCTGAAATTTAAGTTACATTTGTAATTTAAAAGTGCTTCAGCATTAAAAATTAAACAAGTAGGAACAGAGCATAAAAAAATGTGCAAATGAAAATTAGATTTCCAAACTACAGGTGTGAATACTAGAAACTTGTGCTTACTAAAATTCACTTAATTTTTTCATGCTCTGTTCAATTTCGTTTGATTTTTAACACTGGGCACTTTTAAATTACTAATGTAAATAAAATTTCAAGTACTATGGTAACTGTGAGCGATAATTCTGCACTTGTAACTGAAAATAGATTCATAAAAATCCTTTTTATTTTGCGTTTTATGTGTTAAAATAGTATTTTTAATCAACTTTCATAAACAAGTTGCATAATATTAATCAATATTTATGTCGTCCGAACCAAGCCTCGATTTACGCAGTTGTAACTAGAATAATATATATGGATAGAAATATTAAAAGAAAAAGAGGTGGACCGCAAATTATTGAGGATAAGTTTTTGAAAATCCATTTTTTCTGGTTTATAAATATTAATGAAAATTTGTTATTAACTTAATAATATTATATTAAATTTGTATATGTTATTAAAAATAAAATTAATCAAGTTTCAACCCCTATCCGTGGTTGAAATGCATTATATTATTAACTGCAAATTTACAAAATTTACAAACAAACATATAATTAAAAAAATATATATATTATAATTAATTTAGGTAATTTAAACTGTTGAATGTATAAATTATAAAATGTATTGTCTGAGGCAGGACTGATTCACATAGCCTTACTGACCCGAGTCCGGTGAGTCAGTCCCGGACAAAACATGTAAAATCTATTTTTTATTTTAATATACAAAATATGCATATTAAAAATAAATATTATCGACCCTAATGCCGATTTAAAAGTCTTCTTCACATTAGCTGATCCAGGGATCTTTCTTAATTCTTTCGTTCGTTTCCAGCTATAACGTTGAATTGTTATAAGAAATAACTTACGCTCCACAGCTTAACTTTCTTCTGTGCGCTCATATGAAATGGAATGCTCCATAAGTATCATAAGGAAAGATATAATCGTCACAAGAGGACTTTAAGATGCCTATTTTGCATGCCTAGTGCTTACAAAGTAGACATCATAAACTATATTAATTTTCCCACACTTCCACCCCTGTCCCTTTAAGCTTAAACCAGTTGATCTTATCCAACAAGATATGTAGTACATGTGCGTAAGGACTAAAGAGGCTGGAGAAATTACGATAATCGCATTCGCATTGAGACGCGATGCCACAGCAGGCGAGCCTTGATAAAGAACATGAGGCAGATTTTTCAACCCTGTGATAATTATTAATCCGTGGCTCGCGCTAATGGTAGAGGAACCTATGCTAATGAAGGAGGTGCACTTCTATATTTTTTGCACTTTGGACGTGATTAGCACAGCGCGAATATGAGCAAGCGTTTCGAGAGGCAGAGGTGAGATATTCCTCAATGTCGCTGGTCGATGAAGACCTCACGGGGTACCTGCTGCATTTCTTGATGTATCTATCCGCATCAACCACTTATATGTTCTATACGACTAGAGCCTGTCTTTAAACTACCGGTCAAAGAGCGAAATCCAGTTAATCGACACTTAAGATGAAACGAGAGTCAGAATATTAGATAATGTTTTGGAAAATCAGTTCCATCATTCATAATAATAGATTTAGGAGCTTCCCATTATGGGTGATAACTAAAAAGGTGAACAACTTAAGTTACCCGTTATTTTCCATATTTCCTTCGATTAATATATTTTTCCAAAAAATAACTGAGTAAATTACTCAGGGGTCGTCCATGTATTACGTAACGCTTTTTCAGAGATTTTTGGACCCTTATTCCCCCCTACCGTAACACTATAGAGAATGATCTTCCACATTATATATTTTTATTTTTGTATACCGAAAAATCAAAATTTATGATAATGCTAATTTTGCATTTTTTTTACTATTTTAAACGGGCATGCGTACTAAGTTCAACCTTTTTTTTACGCTTAAAAATTTGTTTATATTAAAAAAATAGAGGTATGTTTCTTCCATTCGAATAGATCTAATTTGATGAAAATTACTGTGAAAACATTTTAAATAATTATGATAATAATACAACATTATTAAATTGATAAAAAATTATTTTGTATAAAATTTAATTATATATTATTGTTTGTTATTGTGAATTGTAAACATTCAAATTTTTGCAATAATTTTCAAACTTTCATAAACTTTCAACACTTCTGTGATGGCAAAAGTTAAACTGAAATTTTTATTTAACACAAGTCATCCTAATTTAAAAAAGTGTTACGTAACATTTCTCTTAAAGTGTGCGCCACAAGTTTTCCCCCGTAGTGTTATCCGAAGTTGCTATTTCAGGTTAAAACTCGCAAATAATCATTTAAACTATTTGAAATATGGAATAAAATTTTTACCTCATACTTACTCAGATATGTGTGTTCAGCTTACTATAAAATGAGAAAATATTTTTTAATGATAAAGCTAAAACCAAATAAACCGTTAAGCGCTTGATTTTCCTATTATTTTACATATTTCTACGTACTCTATTTATTTAAAGAATTGGAAAGCTTTCATTAATCGACACCTGTCTATTTATTCTTTATAACTCAATTTTCTCACATTTTAAATAAAAGTCTTGATTGTTCAATATTTCAGAATTGAAGGTTTCATGGGTATTCATTTTACGATATAAAAGAATTAATAGGTTTGTTTCAGCAGCTTACCATTTTCAAATTTGAAAAATATTTTCAATTGGTCCAATTTCTATTTGCAATTTTCCAAAATAAAAAGTCTTCAAATTTATAGCTGGCTATACTTTCGAATTTTTGGAACGCTCATACTGTAGAATGTTTTCCAGGTTGCACATAATGATCAGTTATTTCATTAAAAAATCCTCACAAAAAAAGTGAAAGCAGCGAAAACAAGGCCGGCTTCAAATCAATTTGGCAAACCTGCTGTTAAGTGATTGACAAGTGCATTTATCATGCATACATTGTTATTTATCAACATTTGATGAAAGACCCTGTTTAAAAAAACGATTACATCAAGTAGGTAGTCATTTGATACGAGAGTGAAAGATTTATATGTGCAAATGAAAAATTTATAACGTAAGAGAAAAACATAAAATTCCACAGATACCGACGTAGCGATGATGGCAGTAAATAATTCATACTGTAACATATGAGGTGTCGGAAGGTGCTCGAGTTGGAGTAACTTACAGCTACCAAAGCTATTATTAACGTTATTCAATCATCTTTTATAAGGCCCAAAGTCTTTCAGGGAGCAATTTTTTCATCAGTTCCCAGGGGCACTTGAGATTTAAAAAAAATTATTTATTCTATTTTATTTCATACTCATGGTGTAATGTAAAGCGGGAACTTATGCAATTGAGCCTTATGCAATAGAGCCTTATGCTATGCGCTAAAATTCTTTAAAATTCCCCTGGAATCTTTTAATGTATCCTGAAATCTTATAGGTCCTATACAATTCTTCCAAATCTTCAGGAATTATTCAAAATTGCATATCCTTTTTTTTAAATACTCAAAAACTATTTACATCCTTGGAAATTCATTGAAGTTTTTTAAATCTCTTCAAAATTCCTTGGAATCTTTCAAAATGACTTAAAATATATTTTAAATCCTTCGAAATCTTATGAAATCCCTTAAAATTCTTGA
The DNA here is from genome assembly GCA_032357855.1 of Amphibolips quercusostensackenii. NCBI lineage: Eukaryota > Metazoa > Arthropoda > Insecta > Hymenoptera > Cynipidae > Amphibolips > Amphibolips quercusostensackenii. The sequence goes on along the minus strand of JAUELO010000084.1, from coordinate 523,465 downwards.
AATCTATTGAAAATTTACTAAAATCTTTACAAATATCCTCAAATATTTCAAGTGTTTCAGAATCTTTGAAAATGCTTTAAAGTATTTTAAATTTCTTTAAAAATTTGAAATAATTTAAAACCCTTCAATTATTGTACATACATTTTTTGAGATCCATTTTATTATTATGAAATCCCTTGAAATTCCATGAAATTACTAACAATCTGATTTTAATATATCTATAATCCTTCGAAATTTTTGAAGTCCTATAAAATCCTTTGAGATCCTGGGAAATTCACTAAAACACCTTACTGAGTGCTTTTAATATCGGTTAATATTCTTTCTAAATCTTTCGAAATTCAAGGAAATGCTTTAAAACCACATGGAATTTTTCTCAATACCCACAAATTATTCATATCTTTGGAAATTGCTTGAAATTCGTTTGATCTTAAAAAAAATTTTTGAAATCTTTAAAAATAAAAAAAAATGTTAATAATTGGAAACACCCTGCAATATTTGAAAATCTCTTCTCATCTTTAAAATCCTTTGAAATATCTCAATTTTTGTGTATAAATTCTTTAAACTCCATTTTGATTTGATAATTTTCCATGAAATTACATGAAATCAGGTTATATTTCTTAAAATCCCTTGAAATATTTAAAGTTTTATGAAATCCTTTGCGATTCTGTTAAATTAATTAATACACCTTTTTGAGTGCTTTTGAAGTCCCTTAAAATTATTCAAATCCTCGGAAATTTCATGAAGTCGCTTAAAATCCATTGAAATTCATGAAAAATCTTGTGAAATATTTGAAAATATTTTGAAATCTCTTGGACACTTGTAAACTCTAATGTATCCTAAAATCTTATAAATCCTATGTTATTCTTTCAAATCTTCCGAAATTCAAGGAAATTCTTTAAAAACATATGGAATTTTTGAAAAATCGTGAAATCCTCTGAAATATTTCAAAATCTCTTTCAATCTTTGAAATCCTAAGAAATCCTTTAAACTTTGTGAAATTCTTTAAAATGTATCGAAATATTAAAAATGGTGTACAATTTTTTATATTCATCGAAATCCCGTAGAAATCTGTTGAAGTATTTCACCCTCTCTGAAGTTCCTTGGAATCATTAAAATCCGATGAAATCCTTCAAAATACTCTGAAATGTTAGAAAACTCTTTGCAATTCCATCATTTTTTTTAATTTCTCAAAATCCCTTGAAATATGTGAAAAAAAATATCAAACTCCTTAAATAATTCTTGCGAAATTCCCTAAACTTTGAAAGGATTTTAAAATGTTTAAAATATTTTGAAATCTTCTGTACTCAGTAAAAAATGCAAGATGGAAATTATTTACTTCGTGTACATTTCTGCCATCAAATGTACGAAATATACATTTCCTGCAGATAAATGGGCAAATTTTCACAATTATTACGCAATTTTCTTACATAATTTTAGAAATTGAAAAAATATACAAATTCATTTACTATTTTCGGAATTTCTTTCAATAAAATTATTAAATATACTTTCCCTACGAAATATGCAATTTTTCCCAATTCTTACGCAATTTCTCTCATACAAGATTTTTTTCCATTTAAAGTTTACAAAATATGCATTTTCTACAGAACAGGAAAATTTTGTTGGATTCTTACGCAATTTATTTTAATTAATTCTGGAAATCATTCCAGCAAAACAGATACTGATAGAGACATATTTAGAAATTTCGAAAACTTTGATTTTGGGAATATTGAAAATTTGTGGTCCGCACCAATCAATTCAGAAATTTGAATACATCTCTCTTTAGAGAATAAAATTCTTTTTTGTAGTATCTTTCACCGTTATTAAGGTAATTAAATATTTTTAAAAATTTCATTTTCGAAATATTGGAAAACCTTTATTGCAATGGAAACAAAATTTTCAAATAAAAACTTTGAAAAATATTTTTGTAGTTTACAAAATATCTGAACACATCTACGGAAATTTGTAAGGAAACAGTCGAGTAGTTTAATAACTATAATGATCGAAAATATATATATATATATATATATATATATATATACTTGGAAAAATGTCCAACACATTAGGGTTTTCAGCAGCTCGACTATCTTTGGTAATATTTCTAATAAATTGTCCGCAGTAAAAAAAGCTAAACGTCCTAAAGTGGCCGCTTAATGAAGGGATTCTTCGGTTTCATTGGTGTATCTAATTTTCGCCAACGAAAAGACTGACTGGAAAGAAGACCGAGGATCGCGTGCAAGGAAACAGTTAAGTTGTATGCAAGGAGCTACCGTGTTTCGCTATCACCGTCTTAATGTCCGAGCGAAACTTACAACCCTTTCTCGAAAGACTTAAGAAAAAAACTTCCCAATAGGGTGGTCTTTATCTACACACCTTCCGATAAGACCCAGACTCAATAATTCCTGGGGTCCAATTACAACGAGTATGGCGTTTAAGTCTTCGTTCCGGCGAATAATTCGTATTGGGCCCAGTTTGCCCCGGGTCGAAAAGTCCATTTACTAGACCGTTACGCGATATGCCGCGATTGTAGTCCCTTCCTTTTCTCTCATATGGCACTTTAATTATTACCTGCATTAACCCTCCTGATCCCGCTTAGGATGCTGCAGAGAATATACTATATAGTGCTTTGCCCGGCACTCGGGCAAGTTCATCGCGGGCGAAATTACCCGCACGAAGGAGGACAGAAGTCGCTAACGATTGGAAAATTGATACGTCAAGATTTTATCGTTCTTGGCTTAGAGTCTGCGCTCTCCCTTTCCCGTTATTTAGACGCGCTCGAAAAGAAAAATTTTGTTACGTGCCAGATAAGAGCGTGTATTACACGTTTAATACAGTGATAGGACATTTTTTTCACACCGCGATATTTTGACCCCTGTGCTCTTTCTAACGTTTCTCACGTATGAGATTTTTATGTACAAGGTTGGATGGCTGTTAATAATCAATTACTGCTTGAAAATGATATGCTAATTTTCATTTGTTTGATGTTGATGCTTTTGAGAGGTAGGCTTGCAAGAGTGCTAGGTTCTTATCTGCGACATGCTGGGCTAGGGCTATTATTCGAGGGGGTAACTGTCCTTACCAGAAAAAGCGTTAGTAAATTAAAACAGCAGTTATAAATCTCTTTTAGATGGTTGCCAAATTATAGTAGTATAATATAAAATATACGAGGATTTTGTTAAGAATGTTCGATAATAGCTATTTCTCCGTCACTTATGTTAGTATAAGAAAATAAAATAAGATAAATGAAAGAGTTTAATAATAAGATGTATTTCATTTTTTTATTTATATTTTATTAAATCACTTTATAACAAAATATTTTTTTGGGACAATTAGTTTAGTAATATACATTTTCTACCAGCGACATTTATTTGCTAGATGTGGCATTTAAAGTGTTGTTTTAACAACATGAGTAGTTAAATCAACTCATAAAAGATTGCGAAAAATGTCTGCCAATTAAAGTTGTTAGACAAACTACATACTTATTTCTTTTTAATGCCCCAATGAAAGTTTATATGGAGCTTTAGTTATTAGACTTTAACATGTTTAGGGGCTGTTCAAAATTTACGTAAGGATTCATGGGAAAGGAGAATCAGAGATTTAAAAAAATTATTTTGTGTTTTTTTAGGAAGTTTCTTTGGATTCCAGACATTCCACACAGATACTCTTATAAAAGGTGGAAGATTTTCAACTTACTAGGATCAAAAGGAAATATGTGAGAAGCTGTTGAGGTTTATATTAAGTGAAAATATCAATTACACCTAGGTTGGCCTATGTCTATACCTGAATTAGTAGAGCCTTTACCTTATTTTTTATTTTTCTTCGTAATGGGTTTCTTTGCACTCAAGCATAATCACGATGATAATAGAAATTACTTTCTTTTACATTCAAAAAATATTTTTTTAGAATAAAGTAGTTTCGACTCCCCTTTATGAAAGCTATACACACCTGCGGAACAAATAGAAAATGTTTTAGAATATTTTGAATTACAAGGTGGAGTTGAAAATCGACATTTCCTATATTGGCCAATTAATCACAATAGCTCTAAAAATTACAATTTTTTTATTCAAAAAATGTTTCTTTGTACGTAAGTAGTTCCTATCCCAACTTCTGACCAATTTAATACTCCTTATAAAATTAGCAGGAAATGTTTTAGGAAATTTTGAATTTCAAGGTGAAGCAAAAATCAGGACTTCCTTGTATTGGCCTATATATCACTATGGCTTAAAAAATTAAAAAATTTTCTTCAATTTAAAAAGTGTTTCTTTAGATTAACGTAGTTTCAACTCCCCTTTCTGGAAGTTATACATGTTCGCGAAATGAATATAGACAATGTTTTAGAATATTTTGAATTTTAAGGTGGAGTTAAAATCAAAATTTTCCTATATTGGCCTAGAAACCACTGTGTCTCTAAAAATTACAATTTTTTTTCAGTCAAAAAATGTTTTTTTTTTAAGTTGTTCAAGAACCGAACTTTTGAGAACAACACAAAAAACCGAATCCTAGAAAGCTTAAGAAAGTCAATTCTTGCAAAATAATTGCACAAAAGGATTTTAACTTCCTTTATGCAATCATGGTACAAAAATTGACTTTCTTGAGTATATATTTTTTAAAAAACAGATTTTTAAAATGTACTTTTTTTCAACCTTTTTGTGCAATTTTTTTCACCCAATTTGACATGTTTCAGTTTATATTATTTGAAATTTCTTCTTCAAAATGTTTCTTTATATTCAACTTCTAAATTGAAATTTCTTCTTCAAACTGTTTCTTTATATTAACTTCTAAAAAATGTGCCACTGTTTAGGATCAGCAGGGAATGTTTTAGAAAAATTTTGAATTTCAAGGTGGAGTAAAAATCCGAATTTTCCTATATTGGGCTTTTAATCAGCATGGCTCTGGACATTACATTTTTTCAATTTAAAAAGTTTTGCTGTAGATTATCATAATTTAGACTCCTTTTTCTAGAAACTTCACAAGTTTTCTGAACAAATAGAGAATCTTTCAGAAAATTTTGAATTCCAAGTGGAAGTGAAAATCTCAGTTTTTCTGTATAGGGCGATAAATCACTGTGGCTCTGAAAAAAACATTTTTTTTCACTCAAGAAGTGTTTTCTCAGATTAAAGTAATTCCGAATCTCATTTTTGAAAGCTTGCACAAGTTTGTATGATGAAAAAATAATTTTTAAGAAAATTTTGAATTTAAAGATGGAGTTCAAATCCAGATTTTCGTATATTCCCCTATAAATCACTATAACTCTGAGAATCATTATTTTTCTTATTTATTCATTTATTCGATTTCAAGTTTCTATAGAATCTTTAAATTAACGTAGCTCTGACCCCACTTCTGGAAGCATAAGTTCGTAGGACGAATAGAGAATGTTGTAAACAAATTGGAATTTGATGATGGAGTTGAAATCCGGATATTTCTATATCGGCCTATAAATCACTATGGTTTTGGAAATTAAACTTTTTGATGCAAAAAAGATTTTTTTAGAATAAAGTAGTTCTGATTTTTCTTTATAGAAGATATGCACGTTTGCAGGACTAATTGAATTTTATAAATAAAAAATGTTTGCAAAGGAATACAAAAAAATGCTAAAAAATTTCAGGATATACCAAAGTATTC
>JAUELO010000084.1:482824-493923 GCA_032357855.1 Amphibolips quercusostensackenii | reverse complement strand
GGACCAAACCACAAATGAAACGCTTAACCCGGCTAGAGCCTAACTTACCGACCGACCGACCCCAACTTGGCTTTATTTATTTTTCTAGTCCCAGCCACATTAAAATAAAAAATTCTTTTTTAAAATAAGAAAATTAGCAAAAAATGTTCACATGAAAAATTGTTGCCATCCAATTTTGGAATTAGCGAATACCAGTTCCAATATGAGAAAAACGTCATCCTCAGTGGACTTATATTTTTCACAAACAACGCCTGTGAAATGAAAAAATTGGAAATTTGAAATTAAATTTAAAGGTAAATTATAATTATATATTCTGAACGCGACGAGTGCTTTTCACTTTCGGTATTTTTGATAATTTAAATCACAGTTTACTATGTAATGCAGACAAAATCACAAAAACACTCTCCAAAGTAGCCTCAAACTAACCTACTTGTCATGTACTTGTTTTCAAGAGATTTAAGATAGAGCCCATGCACAGCCAAGTTAATGGCGCTGTAATCAAGAGCTGTGAAACAGAGTTGGATATTAAGCCTGTTGTAGCCATAAAATAATTTTTTAGGTTGGGGCCAAACTTGTCATTGGGCAAACATTTGGCAATTTCCGCACGGGTACCTCGAAAGGTATAATGATAATAGTCATAATAATAATAATAATAATAATAATCAATACAATTATTAAGGGAGTATCCACATATTATGTATAACGCTATTTTCAGTGACTTTAGGTTCACTCCTTCCTCTTGTGACAATTTGTGATATTTCATGACACCCCTTCCTCAAAATTTCATATGTTACTGAAGCTGACTTCCTCCTATTAAAAAAAAATAATATATAAATGGAATTTTCACATGAACATATTTTGGGCACGGGGGTTCGGCGAAAAATCGACACGAAAAATGTGTAGCGCTGACGTCATCATCTATTACGTGTCCGTCTCCAACATATTCATGTTATCACGGTTTTGCTTTACGTGTATAGCAAAGTTTTATTCAAAAAATGTATAAAACAAAAAAACAGTGTGTAGAAAAGGGGATGGGGAGAAGAGGAAAAGGTACAGGTAAAAGGGAAAAGGGTACAGGAGAAAAGGGAAAATAAAAGGGAAATGGAAAAGGGAAAATAGTAAAAGGGGAAGGGGACAAGGGGAAAGGGAAAATAGAAAAAGGGAAAAGTGAAAATTGGGAAGGGGAAATGAGAAAAGGGTAAGGGAAAAGAGGGAAAGGGGAAAAGGGAAAATAATGAGTTGGAGATAAGAAAGGGGGAAGGGGAAAGAAGAAATGGAAAAGGGGAAAGCGGAAGAGGAAAAGTAAGAGAGAGACAGAGAGTTCCAACACCAAAATATATGAATACAACTAAATTTTAATATTATCGTCAATCAAACAGTGAATAATGAATTTGAATTTGAATTTGAGAGCATTGATTCAATTTGAAGTCTAGCTTGAGTCTTATAAGGCAGATTAACTTAACAGATTAGGGTCTGTTTATCAACTCCCTTTCCTTCTTCAAAGAAACTAAAGAAATCAAACCATTCTTAGTTAAAAGTTAATATTTTTGATAAAAAATCTGGAATTATGTTTTCAGTTTGGAATGCATTATCTTTTGGTTAAAAATTCTATTATATGGTTGCAAATTTAATTATTTTGTTGAAAATGCACATATTTTGTTAAAAAGTCATCTTTGTGGTCAAAAATTCAACTAATTGGTCAAGAGTTAAGCTACTTTGTTAAAAATTATTTTTGTTGTTGTTGAAGATTCATCTCTTTGTTTGAAAATTCAAATGTATTGAAAATTCGTTTCATTTTTTGTTGAAAATAAATTTTTTTGATTAAAAATTTAACTATTCCATTTTTGGTTGAAAATGTGTCTTTATTCTTTGTTTAAAATTCAACGATTTTGTTAAAAACAACTTTAGTTTAATATTCTAGTATTTGGTTACAAATTCATGTATTTTGTTCAAAATTTATCTTTTTTGTAGAAAATAAAACTTCTGGGTTAAAAAATAACGTTTTTGGTTGAAAATTCAAGTTGTTGTTTGAATTTTGAACTCTTTTCTTGAAGTTAGTTTTTGTCTGTTTGTTATAGTTTCATCAATTTATTTGAAAATTCATTTCCTTGTTTGAAAATTTAACAATTTTGCTAAAAATTCGTTTCTTTTTTTTTGCTTAGGAATAAATTTTCTTCACTGTAAATGTAACTCTCGCATTTTTGGTTGAAAAATGATTTTTCTGGTTGAAAATTCATTTATCTTGTTCCCAATTTTTTAAAAATATTAATTACTTTTTTGTTAAAAATTAATCCTTACTGGTTAAACATGCAACTGCTTAGTTGAAGATTATATAATCTGCTTTGGTTGACGATTTAACTATTTTTTTGAAAATTCGTCTTTTCAGGTCGAATTCAACTGATTCTTATTTCAAATTATTATTTTTTTAAATAATAACTATACAATTTTTATGAGAATTCATTTTTTCAGTTTAAAGGCAACTACTTATGTTAGTTGAAAGTTAAACAATTCAGTACCAAAAAAATTTTTTTCTGGTTGAAGATTCATTGTTTTAGCTGCAATTGGTACTCTTTTTGGCTTTAAAATTCAATAATTTGGTAGAAAATGAAACTATTTGGTTGATAATTGACTTTTTTCTTAAAAGTTAATATTTTTTGTTAAAACTAAACTACTATAGTACAAAAAATTATACCTTTGGTAAATTTATGTATTTTGTTGAAAATTCATCTATTTGGGTAGAAAGTTAAGCTTTTTTGTTGAAAATTCATAATTTTCTTTGAGGGTTGAACTGTTTTCTTCAAAATTCGTCTTTTCAGTTAAATTCAGCTGGTTGAGAATTCGTTCTTTTTTTTACCTTTTTTGACTGAAAATTTAACTATTTCATTAAAAATATATCTTTCAAGATTTTTTACCTTAAAAACTTAATTATTTTGTTAAAGATTTGTCTATTTGCATAGATAATTAATCTTGTTTTTAGCTGAAAATTCAAACATTTTATTTTTGGTTGAAAAGTTATATTTTTTAGTTAAAAATTTTACTATTTGGTTGAAAATGTATGTCTTTTGTTGAAAATTCGTATTTTCGTAAAAATTTAACTTTTTGGTAGAAATTAATTCTTCTTGGTTGAAAAATCATCATTGTAGGTTAAAAATTCAGCTTTTTTGTCAAAATTTCAATGAGTTTGTTGAAACTTAAATTATTTTGTTCAACAGGCAAATATTTTATGTAAAGACATCTTTTTTGGTTGAAAATGTTACAGCTTTGTTGAAAATTGGTCCTTTTTTTGGGTCGAAATTGGATTGAAAAATAATTTTTAAATTTTGTCTCTCTTCCAATTAAAAAAAAAAATTGAATACCAAAATTTCCTCCCTACCAATTCAATAAAACTGCTTTAGGCAATGTTAAAAATAAAAAATGACCCTGTCCTAATCAAGAAAAAATTGAAAATAATAAATTGTTCCTTTGAACTTAATAACGATGTAAAAAACAAAAAAATAGCCTCTTTTAACTCAGAAAAAAGTAGCCAAAATTTAATTCCTTCTAACTCAAAACTAATGAAAAAAGTTCCTCTTCTTATTAAAAAATAAATTAAACACTAAAATTTGTTTCCTGTGTTTTAGAATTAGAATTGTGAAATTCAAACGGGGTTTTTATACATAAATTATTTTTGAAGTAAATTATTTCAATTTAGAGACGTTTCAGATTAATAATTATTCAAATGTTAATTATCCATCAAAAGTCAAAACTTTCACTTAAAAATTTTTAAAATAGAATAATGAAAATTGTAGCTTTCTATTTCAATTTTTAACAATTCAGTTTTGAATTGTAATTTTGTATATTTGATATACAATGCTCATTCTAAATAAACAGTCAAATATTGGTAAATATTTTTTAAAAATGATTATGAGTAAGAAATGTAATATTTTAGACTTATATAATATTTTAATAGGTTTTGAAATTTAATAAAACTAGTTTACACTAGTTTCACTACTGAGGCTATCGAATTGAAACAGTTCAATTTTCAATGTTAAAATCTGTAAAAAGTTGATATTTGAACAACTTAAAATGTTTTTGATAAAAAATATTCATATTCAAATGCTTCTAATTTTTTATTATTTAGGTCTTTGAAACTGCATTTTTAAATTCTTTAAATTTAAAATGTACTCTTATACATAAGGAACTCAATTGAAAATTTTTTAAGAAAAAAACTTCATAATCACTCATTGTGAACTAAATGATTTTATAATTGAAAAAGTTAGCAATTGAACTGAACATATAAAAAAAGTTGGAATCGAACTTCCTCTAATTTGCCGAAAATTTGCAAGGAATGTGTCCACTTGGACATGTGGTATTGTTTGAGACTTCACGTTCGATCGCCGAAGTTAAGCAGCGCCTTGGCTCGGTTATACTCGGATTGGAGCCGTCGTACTAGAAGGCAGCTTTTTGAGTTGCTTATTTTACTCTCAAACTAATAATTGTACTTACTATCCCTTCGCACTCATTTGTAGATTGTATATAAATTACTGTACTAATAATAACATTAAATAATTTGGATTTGGATTTTCAATCAAATAGCTGAATTTTTAAGAAAGAAAGAGAAATTTTTTAGCCAAGAGAGATGAATTTTCAACCAAGAAAGGTGACTTTTCTACCAAAAAAAGGAATTTTTAACAAAGTACATGGATTTTGAGCCGAGTAGTTGAATTTTTCACTTGCGAAGAAAAAAGTTTTAACCATAACTTAAATAACTACAATTTCCGATGAACAATTAATTTGTAAAAAAGGAAAAAAATTACCAAAAAAATAGTTGGATTTTCAAATATACAGATTAATTTCAAACTAATTAGTTTGATTTTCTGCCAAAGTAGTTGATTTTTCAACCAAGAAAAACATGAATTCTCAAAAACAAAGTTAATTTTCAGTCAAATAGTTTAATTTTCTACCAAACTGTTACATTTTCGACCGAATTATCAAATTTTCATTCTAAAGAGACGAATTTTCTACAAAACAGTTGAATTTTTAACCCAAGAATATGAATCTTAAAAAAAATTGTTATCTTTGACCAGATAGTTAAGTTTTAAACTAAAATTATGAATCTACAATCAAGTAGTTACATTTTTAAACAAAAACGATGAATTTTCAACCAGAAAGTTGATTATATTTAAACAAGGTTAATAATTATGTTTAAAAAAGATAAATTGTTAACAAAATACATTAATTTTTAATCAAGAACTTGAGTTTTTAACCATTAAAGATGAATTTTCAACCAAACAGTTAAATTTTCAACCAAAAATGGAACAGGTAAATTTTTAGTCAAACATTTCAATTCCCGAACATAATTTAAACGAAATTTCAACAAAAGAGTTGACTTTTTGAAAATAATAGCTGTTTTTTTAACAACATAATTAAATTTTCAACCAAACAGTAGCTTTTTTAACCCAACGAGATGAATTCTAAAACAAAAATATAATGGTGGACTTTTATTGTGTTTTTATCAATTCATGTGATTTTTTAAAAAGAACAAGTAATGAGGCCAGTTTTCTCTGCAGAAACCTTTAATTTTGTTTCCAGATGAAGGTTTAAACTCCAAATTTTGATCAGTCAGAAGTGACTGATTTGAAGTCTATTTTGATTAATTTAAATACTGCGGATTGATCAACTGACACAACAGTTAAAAGTGATTTTTCACATAGGTAAATTTGACTAAAAGTGATTAAATCAATCAGTTTAAATTATTTGATATTTTGAAATCTGCAACTAGAAAATAATAATTTTCAGCCCAAAATAGTGTTATTAAATTTTTAACAGAAAAAATTAAATTTTAACAAAATTGTTTAATTTTCAATCAAGTGGTTCAATTTTATAACTAACAAAAATGTATGTTGCGACAAGAATATTAATTTTCTAAAAAAGAGACAAATTGTTAACAAAATACATTAAATAAATAGTTAAATTTGCAAAGAAAAAAGATGAAATTTCAACCCGAAGTGGAATACTCAATCTTTCAGTGAAAAAAATTAATTATTAATAAAAAAAAGAATTTTCGAAAAAATAATTCAATTTTAAAGCAAGAACTTGAATTTTCAACTAAAAAAGATGAACTTTTAATCAAATAATTGAAATTTCAACTAAAAGAAATCATTTTACAAAAATATGATTTTTTAGAAAATAGTTTCATTTTCAACAAAATAATTGAATTTTTAATCAAATATGAGAATTTCTAATCCAACGAGATAAATTCTAAATTCAAAATATAATGGTGAACTTTTTCTTGTGTTTTTACAAATTTATGTGATTTTTTAAAAAAGAACTAGTAATGAGGCAAGCTTTCTCTGCTAAAAACATTTAATTTTGGCTAAAAAAAAAAAACTCTAAATTAAAATCGGTCTAAAGTGACTTATTCAAAATCAATTTTGTCTGATTTGAATAATGCGGATTCGACGACTGACAAAACGGTCAAAAGTGACTTTTCGTATCAGCTTATTTGACTCACTGTTTGAATAAGACATTTTTAATGATTCGATCTCTTGGAATCTGCAACTAAGAAAGTTCAATTTGCAACCAAAAATGGTGTGATAAAATTTTTAATTAACGAAATTAATTTTTAACAAATAAACTTATTTTAATACAATTATTTAATCTTTAATCAAGTAGTTGGATTTTCAAAAACAAACCAGAAAATGAATTTTGCGACAAGAAGATAATTTAAAAAAAAAAGATCTATTTTTAATACATCAATTTTTAACCATATAGCTGATTTTACAACGAAAAAAGATCAATTTTCAACAAAATACATAATATTTCAACCAAATTGTTGAATTTTCAACTAAAAAATATTATTTTCCAAGAAGAAATAGAATACATAAACTTGTAGTTAAAAAAAAATTAATTTAAAAAAAAAATCGAATTTTAATTTAAAAATTGAATTTTCAACCAGAGATGAATTTTTAGCCAAAAAATAAAGTTTTAACAAGTAGTTCAACTTTTAACCAAGTAGTGGAATTTTTGACCAAAAATATGACTTTTTAGAAAATAGTTTCTTTTTTCAACAGAATAATGTAATTTTCAAGCAAATATTAGAATTTTTAACCAAACGAAATCAATCCTAAATCAAAAATATAATGGTGGACATTTCAGCCAAAGAAATAACTTTGAACCAGGAATAGTTGAATTTTCTGATTGGATTCTATTGAATCAGTTCAAATTTAGGTGAAAAACTGAGAAAAAGGGAAAGTTTCTTAATAATAAGGAAAAAAAGAGCATTATTCAAAAAACGGAAAAAGAGCTTATGGTCGGCTCCTAATATTTTCAATCAATTTGCCGTTTAAGTTAATTCTGAACTTATATTATTATTCTACAAAAAGTCCAGAATTTAATTAAATGTATTCTTATTCGAGTGTTAAATGTTTAAATCTAATTATACATTGCTCGACTGATGGTTTTATAAAATTGAATTTACGTTATGTATTTAAAAGTACAAGGGGGATCCGCTTCAGTATCATCTCACGTTTTGAGGGGGAGGCGTGTCGCCTAAGTGTTACAAATTGTTAGAACAGGGAGGGGTGAGTCAAAAATCACAAAAAATAGTGCTACGTAAAATGACTCGATATAAATTTTACCATGTATTTGAGAATGAAAGAAAGAAAATTTGTCAAATATCCGTGATATTGAGAGATTCTGAGAGCAATAAATTATTTTTATGAAAAATGTAAATTTTCTGAAAGGGCGGATAGCAGACAGCAGATATCAAAGACCCACGTCTTGATGACAATGAAAATAAACTTCGCGAAATGGAGAAAAACTCCGACAAAATTGACATGCCCTGTGCATCTGAAGACCATGAGATCGCATTTGTAAGGGCAAAGCAAACAAGGCATGCAAACCAGCTGTCAAATTCGATCGTGCTTTGAAATTTACAGTTAGGTAAATTAATAAACTTGAAATTTATAAATAAATTTGCTGGAGGCCTAATTTTGAAATTTCAGAATTAAAAATTTGGTAGTTTTGACATTTCTTGCTAGATAACTTGATAAATTTATGATTTATAAAAAAAGTAAACGCTCGCAAGTTTTTTTAATTTTAGAATTGTTATTGTGCAAAATTTGGTAACATCGAAATTTATAGTTAGGCTTATTCATGAACTTGGAATTTATAAATGAATTTTCAGAGAGCCTGATTTCGAAATTTGGTGTCTTTGAAATTTATAGCTGGATCACTCAATAAGTTTATAGTTTATAAAGAAAAGTGAACACTCGACAGTTTTTAAAATTTTTGAATTGTTATAGGAAAAAATTTGGTATTATTGAAATTGGAAATAAATTTGAAAATAATCCAGTTATAATTTTAAGCTTGGTAAATTCTCGCAGTTCTCGACTCGCAGTCGATAAGGAAGAGCGCGCTGATGCCGTGCCTGACGATGTGTCGTTCGGAGAGTGATCGAATTTGAGAGCTGGTCTGCATGCCTTGCTCACTTTTCTCTTACGATTACAGTCTCATGGTCTTCACACGCACAGATCATTTTAATTTTGCCGTAGTTTTTCTCCATTTCACGAAGTTTAGGTTCACCATCATCAAGACACGGGTCTTCGAATATAATTTAAGTCCCGAAAATACTTGTGTGATGTCTGAATTGTGAGTTAAAAATAAAATTTTGGAAAGATTTTCACTGTTTAAATGCTGTCGTCTGCTATTTACCCTTTCATAAAAATTTAGATTTTTCGTAAAAATAATCATTTTTTCAGCAAAAGAATTCATTTCTCTAAATTTTTTTGATCTCAGGATCTCGCAAAACCCTGGATATTTGACAAGCTTACGTTCTTTCGTTCTCAAATACTTGGGAAAAAATATATATGGAGTCAGTGCCGTACCTGTTAAGAAAAGTTAAAGTCGGATTTGAGCAACACCCTTAATAATAAAGATAACTTCTAAATAAAGAAAATTATTTTTAATTAAAGAGAAATCTCCATTGAAATCCATTTTTTTGTCAAAAAGCCGATGAAAGTTTTTCCTTAATTCAAATAAATTTTCCTTAAATCAAAGAATCTTTTTCTGAGAGTATATTTAGTTATTTGACAGAATTCGTATAGATATTAGATATAATAGAGACATCTGTTATAAAGATATTTCTATACACTTTACATTCAGGACGTTGACAAACGAGGACTGTACAGGTATTAAACTGCTTAGCCCAGTAGCCTACGTTGAAATGAATAAGTTTGTCAGGATTATAAGGGTTCGTTACGTTACGAATGCAAGAGATAGAGATTTATTACAGCGACCTTAAAAAAGTTAATCCAGACTGTATTCAAGGCTCAAAAGAAAAAGGTATTGTCACAATTGAGGGTCAGATTTTAAAACAAAAAAATAATCTTTTGTAATTTAATAAGATATTATCACGCCTGCTCTAAACTAAGTTGCACTTAAAAGATCATGCTAATAAAGTATGTACTCTAAAAACGGTGTTTTGGAGATGCCTCCTGAGTCATTTTACCGAATATGAAAAAAATCCTTAGCCCGTCTTTGAAAATAACTCAATATTTGTTGTTTTTTAAATTATTTTGTGTGACTTTTTTAAAGGAAGAATTGAGAAGTCCAGTTTTCTTAGCTTAAAACATTTCATTTTCCGTCCAAAAAAAAATTTTGCCTCTAAGTCTGAATCTGTCAAAAGTGACTTTTTATATCAGCAAATTTGACTCACCGATTAAATAATTTATTTTAAATGATCAAATCTCTTGGAATGTGTAAAAAAAATGTCTACCAGAAATGATGTAGTTGAAATTAACAAAATTACTTTCAACAAAATTGTCCAATATTTAACCAAATAGTTGAAATTTTAAGCAAAAAATATGAATTTGCAACCAACAAGATTAATTTTCTACCAAAAACAACGAACTGTTAACGAAATTCAAGAATTTTCAACAAAAAAGCTTAGATTTAAACTAAAAAAAGATAAATTTTTAACCGAAAATAATTTTTCGCACAAAATAGTTAAATTTTCAACCAAAAAAGATAATTTTCAATCAAAGAGATGAATTTGTACCTAAAATGATGAATCTTGAATAAAGAAATTAATTTTGCACAAAGAAGTTTAACTTTTAACCAAGTAGAGTACCCTTCAGTTAATTTTGTAAGATATAAAGTTTTAAAACTTTGTTCACTGAATAATATTTCGTTACATGTAAACAAAAACGAAAATTTTGGGGATGACACCTAAAAAATGGGGTGGTTTAAATACTGCGGACTAGCTGATTGTGTCATAGTAAAAAGTTGACATATTGGTAAAATATCAATTTACAATTAAATGTGAAAATACTGCTTTCATTCACTATCTAATAATGACACATTTCATGAGGATAGTCGACCTTCCTAAAAATAAGGGTGCTTATTTTATTTCATTTTTATTGCAGAACATATGTTTGAATAAGCCTTTTAGGATTAAAATTTAAAACGTATATTGTGATTAATTTTTCGTATCAACAAAAAGCATTAGGTTAACTGTAGGGGTAACTCACTGCTTGTAATGCATTTTTTCAAAAAACCCGAAACATGTCAAATGCAATTTTTTAATTTCCATAACAACAGTACAATACATATGCAGTGAAATTTAGCTCATTGGAAAGTTTCTGCATAGAAAAATGTAAAAAATCACATTCATTTTCGAAAAAAAAGTCGCAACATTTCGGTATAAAAAATGTGTCTCAATGAACGTTATTTTGCAAGAAATAATCTGACGTTTGTTTGGTTAAAAAATTCTGATTCGTTTTTGAGATATTAAAGAAAACTGTTTTTGGAGGTAAAATTTGAGGGTGGGTTTCACCATTGAATCAGCTGATTAGCACGTAAAAAAGACGTGCCTGATATGTTTGTTTGCACTTCAAGATATTACAGAATGAATAAAATCAGTGAGGTCTCAGGTACTTTTCCTTGTAAGTAGGGCAACTTGTGCATGGGGTAGAGAAAAAAAATTATACGGCATCCAATAAAATTTTTTACTTAAAATTTATTTCTCTAATTAAATGTGCTAGCTTTCATTGCACAAAGAAATGAAACGTGTTTTTCACAGCAGAGATGGTGAATTCCCCTTTTTTTTGTTGATAAAA
>JAUELO010000084.1:432288-444093 GCA_032357855.1 Amphibolips quercusostensackenii | reverse complement strand
TGATTTTTTCTTACTATCTTTTACGTGACTAATAAGTCTATCTGAATTATAATAAGCTACAGATTTACATGTACGTCACCCTTAATTTGGTATACAATTTAGAAGGCATTGGAAGCCTGGCTACCTAACTTTCATTTTATTGCAATCATGAAATTTTTATTGTATGTTATACATTTTAAAATTATATTACAGTTTATCCAACACTGATTTTTTTTACAAAACACATTACCTCTCCTCATTGATATGTATTATATTTTCGTCATTTCTGATTAATAAGACAAGCGTGAGCTATGGAAAAGTGAACATGCACCTCACAGGTCCATGCGACAATCCGTGTGTATAAAACACATGCGACAAGCGAAAGGTTAATGAAACGCCTTATATTACGACAAAGGCCATACCACTCTAAAAAAAAGCGAAGTGTGAAACATCTTTACTATGAAACTTGCCAAATGTTTGCCCAATGACAAGTTTGGCCCCTACTTGGAAAATTATTTAATGGCTACAACAGGGTTAATATCTTAAATCTAGTTCAATCCAACTCTGTTTCAGAGCTCTTGATTGCAGCGCCATTAACTTGGCTGTGCACAGGCTCCATTTTAAACCTCTTGAACACAAGTATATGACAAGTAGGTTAGTTTAAGGTTACATTGGCGAGTGTTTTTGTGATTTTGTCTGCATTTCTTATTAAACTGTGATTCAATTTATCAAAAATACCGAAAGTGAAAAGCACTCGTCGCGTTCGAAGGCATCGAGCAATTTCCAAAACTAATATATAATTATAATTTACCTTAAAATTTGATTTAGAATTTCCAATTTTTTTATTTTACAGGCGTTGTTTGTGAAAAATATAAGTCCATTGCGGATGACGTGTTTTTTCATATTGGAACGGTCTTCACTGATTCCAAAGATTGGGATGGCAAAAATTTCTCATGTAACAATTTTTTTACATATTTTTTAATTTAAAAAAAAACTTTTTAATTTTAATGTGGCTAAGACTAGAAAAGTATATAAAGCCAAGTTGGGCCTAGGTCGGTCGGTAAGTTAGGCTCTAGCCAGGTTAAGCGTTTCATTTCTGGTTGGTAATCCGACCTGGAATTAAATCAACTATCAAAAGATAACACAAATAAATTTCTAATATTCTATCAGGAAAACAGTTTCAAAATACACACAAGAAATATTTTCAACCAGGCAGAGAAAGATCAGGCGAATTCATTCATAAAGTGGTAAACAATTTACACAAAAAATAAATAAAAGCCCGTGTGTAAATTTTGTCATGGCGCTAGCTGGGTCTAAAGTATGAAAAACTTGGCCCCAAATTGAAGATCTGGATAGGACTAAACCACAAATGAAACGCTTAACCCGGTTAGAGCCTAACTTACCGTCCGACCTGGCTCCAACTTAGCTTTATTTATTTTTCTAGTCTTAGCCACATTCAAATTTAAAATTTATTTTAAAACAAAAAAATTAGTGAAAAAATGTTTACATGAAAAATTGTTGCCATCCTAATCTTTGGAATTAGTGAATACCGTTCCAATATGAGAAAACATGTCATCCTTAGTGGACTTATATTCTTCACAAACAACGTCTGTAAAAAAAATTGGAAATTCTGAATTAAAGTTTGAGGAAAATTATAATTATATATTATCATTAATCGCTGCAATAATAAGTGTTTGATACAAAATACAAAAGTCTTCTGCATATGCAAATTATTTATTGTTTTCTAAAAGCAAAATATTTATATTTTATTTTTGAATTTGGCTTTATTCCGCCATAAACATAAATTAATTATGATTTATTTACTCGATTTCGTTTTCGCTCTGGAATCTTGAATGTTGCAAATTGCTCGATGTCTCCGAACGCGACGAATGCTTTTCACTTCCGGTATTTTTGATAATTTAAATTATCGTTTGATAAGTAATGCAGACAAAATCACAAAAACACTCGCCAATGTAACCTCAAACTAACCTACTTGTCATCTACTTGTGTTCAAAAGGTTTAAAATTGAGCCCATGCACAGTCAAGTTAATAGCGCTGCAATCAAGAGCTGTGAAACAGAGTTGGCTCGAACTAGATTTAAGATATTAACCCTGTTGTAGCCATAAAATAATTTTCCAAGATGGGGCCAAACTTGTCATTGGGCAAACATTTGGCAATTTCCACACGAGAGGCAATAAGCCATAACCTTTGATTTCGTTTTTTAAAGTTCTTCTTCTGATCAACTATGCAAATAAATTTTAGTTTCGTATAATAGATTATTAATAAAATGTCTCTATTCGATCAAAATGAAGATACCTTTTCCACTCAGCATAGGATTTTGCCATTGTTATAAAATATTTGCTACCCTTTTAGACTGCGATAAATGTGTTTGCTTCAATATTTTACGTAAATAAACGACTTGACTATACGAATAATTTTTTTAATAATCTAGTTGACAATACAATATTGATTTCCAAATGTGACTGTTTGAACAAAATGCTTCTTGAATTCAGCAGTATTTGATCAATACTGAACGTTTGTTAGTCAACTATTAGGGTGGTCCAGAGAAAGTTTTTTTTTAATGACTCCTCTAGAAATTATTCTATTTGGTCCTAAAATGACTTCTGATCTTTGGCATGATAAAATATACATATATATATGAGGGTCGCGTCAACTAGATTAAAAAAAAATCAAATCCCATGTGGAAAAATTTCGTGGCGCTGTACAGTTTCCGCCTTGAGTCGACACTGGCGCGCCGCTAGCTAACTGTCCAGTTGATAGACTGGGATGTAACGCTCGGATAGACTAGTTTCTAGACAGATCATCTAGTTTGATAAAAAATAATTAAATAAAACAATGTAATTATTTTTTGTTACATTGAAGTCTAATTTATAAATTTTGCAGTTAATTAAAAATAAAAATAAAGTTTTTGTACACAACAAAATGAAAAAATGAGTTTTCGCAATTATTGTACATACGCCGGGTGTCAAACTTCTGATGTAACTTCATATTATGTTGCTGTAACCTTGTTTCGTCGCCTTAACAAACTCAGTCAACTAAAAGTTAAAATATTTTTCTTTTTTGTTGGATATGAATTTCAATATATTACAACGTAATATTTATTTTAATAAAACATGAACCAAATTTTCAAACATTAAAAGTGCTTTATGTGTGAATAAATCATTGAAAATAATAAAGTTTGTATGATTATACTTGCAACTAAGCTAGGAGATAATTGTTTGTTATTTTCAATAAGTATTATATATAGCATTATACATAGATACACATTGAAATTATTATAAATTTAATATAAATTAATTATAACTTTACTGTATAAAATACAAATGTAATCAAACGTTTTTAAACATTCTTTAAAAAAACCGTTGCTAAGGATACAGTTCGTATATTAAGATTTCAATCACGTTCAATAATTATTCTTTACTATCTTAATTATTATTATTACTTTTAATTATTATTTATGAGTTTTTTTACTTTTATCAATTACTTTAATTAATACTGAAGCATTTATGCAATTATGTATTGCAATTTCCTAAATCTTTTATTTCAAAATTATTATTCTCTGAATTCACTTCTGTCATTTTTGTTTGAGTTTAAACCGTGATTTTGTCTAGAAAATAGCTAAAATCTGAATAGTCTTCATGTATCAAAATTCGTAACGAACTCCTAGATAGCCCCAAGACTGGGTCTAGACAGCAGAAAGGTTTAAATCAAGCAAGCAGAAAAACTAGACAGCGCCAGCATAGCGCCAGGCTAGCATTCCGTGAATAGATAGGCTTGAGAAAAACTGTCTAGGCTTTATCATGATTCAAGACTGCCAAGAAATTTTTCCACACGGGATACTGCAAAATGTAACATATGATATCAGCTGATTTAATCTGCAAATTTTCCTAGATGTTTCAAGATTATAAAAACCAAAAATCGGTAGCATTATAGAAATATAATATAAAAGTAGCCTTTACCTTTTTTCATAATTTAAAAAAGGGTCAAATTTATTTCCGCAAATACGTCATGAAATATAGAATCTCAGACAAAAAGTATTTTATTCTCTTCTTTTTTGTTTTATCGATATGTAAAGTGCCTAGGTTATCGATAAATAATTACTATGGGGGTCAGTGTTAAATTTTGTCTTCAAACACAAAATACACTTATTTCCGACTTGGTCGAGAACACGAGAATGGTGTCAAAAAATAGAGCAAAGGTTTTGACCTTTGACGCGGAAACCGAAAAAGGCCAATTTTGACCCTAGCTCACGAAAACGCTAATTTTATTTTTAATGAATTTTGTAGGATTTCCAAAAATTTTAAGATATTTCTAATGAATTTTGGAAAGTAAATGAAATAAAATCAATCTTCGAGGGATATACTAGCGATGCCAAAGCTATCTAGGTATTTCATGATATTTCAAGAAATTTTACACAACTTAGGGATTTTATTAAATCTGAAAGGATTTTAAAGATTTCTAGGGAACTTAGCGTTCTTTTAGAGACCCTTAATGAAAAAGTTCCAATTAATTTATATTCGAGGGATTCCAAATGATTTATACCTACTTTTTTAAATGGATTTCTATGTTTTCTAAAGACCTCAAGGGATTTCAAGGTATTTTAAAGAATTTCAACAAATTTAAGGATTTTATTAAATCTCTAAGGATTTCAAGGGACTTTAAAGATTTTTAGGGATTTTAATTTTTTTAGAGAACTTTAATGAATATGTTTAATTTAATTTATATTCAAGGTTTTTCAACTGATTTGTTTGTAAACATTTAGCCATTTTTTAAAGAAATTCAATGTTTTCATATTCAGAAGGAAGATTTCCGAAATTGACGTTTTTACACTAAAGTTGCAACGTAAGTATCGTCAAAATCCGTTTAATAGTTTACATGAAAAGTGTTAAACCTGCTGTAACGTTAAATTTCTATTGTTAATAACTTTTGCAAAGCAATTTTTTTCGCTACCAAAACTTAAAGAAACCTGTTAAGAAATGAGGGCTATTAAAAATTAATTTTACAGAGGAAAAAACCACTTTTGATTTATGGTAGCTTACTTGAGATACTTTGACCAAAATTAAAAATTCAAACTCCAATAAAATAATGAAAAACTGGTAAGCAGAAAAATTCAATCAATGCAGATTTTGAGTATGCTAGCAAAATACTACAATGCTATATAAATTGCTTTTTTGCCTTCCCACACCTTGTGTAATTTTCATATATGTACTTCTAACCTTTAGTCTTATGAGTGTACCTTGTCCTCTTATACAAAATATCCCAAAAAAAATCAAAGTAAACCATAGGACTTCGGGTGATTACAGAACTGCCTGATCGCAGATTACTTGAGCACACTCAAGTATCCATGAAATATTAAGAATCAAGATTACATTTGAATTAAATTTAATAATTTTTGGAAAACATGAGCTCAGGAAAATGTTATAGGTACTAGAATTCTAGATAAAATAATCAGAATTTCATATACGTTTATATTATTTAATTTGAGATACTTTAACTAAAATTTAAAAAAAGCTTTTGAATTATCCATGTTCAATGGTAAACTTAACCGTTTACTTTCTAAAAATCAGAAGATTTTGAGTCACGATGTCCGAAAAAATATTTTCTAATTAACACAGGTGTTATTAGAAAGAGGGGAGAACGTTGTGAAACGAATCTCCGAAATTAAAAGATCTTGTTGAAGCAAACGGACCCCCATCCATGTATAACCAAGCTAATCGCTCTTAACTTTGGTGATCGGATTAGAAGTCATACACAATTCCATATGTCCAAGCGAACACGTATGTAACTTAATCTAATTACATTACTCTTGCACTATTTCCAAGTCTCTTCTGAGCAAAATTTTCAACATAGTACGTTAATTTTAATTCAGGTGATAAAATGATTAATCTTTTCACTGAAGAACATTAAAGAATAATTAAGTATTGTATATTTATCATTATATAATTAATTCTTACCAATAAATTCTGCGGTAATTTGATATGTTACGTAACTTTTAATTTCAGGCAAAGTTTTCAATGGATATATGATTACAAATGATATAATATTTTATTCGTGAAGAATTTTAAATCCGTTTATTGAAAATTTAACAGTTTTGAATTTCAAGTATTTTGAAGTAAATATTGAATTCCATCTTAATTTTGAGCAAGAAGTACTGTACACGTTAAGTGATTTAAAATAAAGCCTGCATGTTTGATTCATTATTTATAACTAAATAAGGTATTAAATAAATGTAAATCATAAATATTATTCATCAATGTTAGCTTTAAGGTCTTCACGATTTATCAATCTAATGAAAATATTTTTACATGCAAAAATATTTAAAAATAAAACAACTAATAAATAGTGTAGGATGAAGTTCTAAGTATATTCCGCAGTGTATTTGAAAATACAGGTTAATGCAGTGTAGTGCGTTAAAATGGCAGAGTAAGAAGAACTGGTGACGTTGAAAATTATAATTTTCTTATAGTAACGATAGAATATCTAAAAAATTGGATTTGAACAGAATTTGGTGAATTGAGATACACACAGAAAAAACTGGAGTTCCCATTATAACCAATTTTCGGTTCCAAAGGAGCTGCAACAAAAATGAACCCCACCTGCTGAAAAGGTACCCAAAACTATAAATAGGCTCTAAATGATACCTCAAATCGGATGCTAAATGATCCCAATTGTAATTGAGCCTATATATGAGGAACCTACTTTTCGCTTTGCCCACTTTGAAATTTTTTTTAATAAATAACATGATTTTTACCTTAAAGCACACATGTAATCGAATTCTGATGAACATAACTTAATTGGAATAATTAAAGTATAAAATAACACTTCAAAGAAAATAGATATAATGACTTAATAAATATCATTTGCAGGTTATGTAGCAAAGTTGTCAACATAAAGGCGTATTTATATGCAAGAAAATTTTCGTCGGAGTCATCGGCAGTGCTCCCAACGCGGGCTCTCTGCTATACTGCGCATGCGTTGCATGAGGCGCTTTATTGGTTGCCGTTGGAACGCTTATTTGAAATGTTGCAAAATACAATTTTTTTCACTTCATATTAATAATTGAAAATAATTATATTTTAATATCTTCAAGTTGTACGTAAATGCTTTATAATATATTCTGAGCATTAGGTAAAAAAATAAAATGAGTATTCAGTAAATAAAAAATATCATGTCATTTATTGTAATTTTTATTTAAATTATTGTTACTGATTTATGCATTTAAAATGTTGTAAATTAATTGAAATGGATAAACGAACTTTATTACAGGTACAATTTGAAATATTTAACATTTATTTCTCGAGAAATTGTAATTCAGATTTTATGAAAGTTAAATATTGAATAGAAACTGATAATAAATAAAAATAATAAATAGAAATATGGGAAATAGAATTTTTTTAATCACTAGCATAGATGTTAAATTCATTTTTTATAATAAAGCACCTACACGTTTCGAACCAGTTTTCAGTTCCTCCTCAAGAGGCTGAAAATCCAGAAAAATTAAATTCTTAAAACTGTAAAATTTCCGAGTTAAAAAATTCTCCAATAATAAAATTTTCGGAATTATAAAATTGCCGAAATTTAAAAATTACCAATTGGGAAATTGCCGACAGAAAATAGCCGAATTATAAAATATCCGAATTATAAAATTTCCGTATTATAAAATTCCTGAATTTAAACAATGAAAAAACTTCTTTGCTTCAAAATTATTATTCATTTGAAAAAAATAAAAAATAAAAATATTTCTTATAAAAAAACAGTTTTTCTAATGTTTAAAGTTTTTAAAAATTATTATTTCAATTTAAAATAACAATAATTGAAAAAATGTATATCTAGATGAACAATTTTTTTCAATATGTGTATAGAAAAATTACGGAAAACGTTCTCGAAAATCGAATTAAAAAAAAATTAAAAAGAAACGTAGAGAAAAGTCAGTGCTGAGTTGAATTCTGCAAAGTTTGTTTGCACGTGTGTTGAAATTTGTTTTTTTTTTAATATAATTTTTATACATTTATAGTTATTTTCATTCAAACAATAAGGTTAAAAAATATTCACATTTAGAACAAGCGTCTTTGGTGAAAACATTTGATTATAGTATTTTCAATAAATAAATAATATCTTTTATAAAGTATTTTTTAATTGTTTCCATAAGGGTATTTTCCAGTTCCGAGATTTTATAATTCGGCAATTCTCTGTCGGGAATTTCATCATTTTGGAATTTTCCAATTCGGGATTTTTTAATTTCGACAATTTTATAATTTCAGGAATTTATCGTCCGGTAATTTTCCAATTAAAAAATTTAAAAGTGTCAGTAATTGGATTTATTTTTTATTTCTCAATCGTCGTTTTTAATCTTCGAAAATTTTGTACTTTTCGCTCTTGAGAAAAAAACTGAAAACCAGTTCGATTATCAAAAATAAATTTAACCTCGGTGCTGTTAAAAAAATATATAGTTTCTTTTACTTAATATACTTATTTGTACGTTTCAAAATAAATTCGACTGAGTTTTCATTTAATATTTAACTTTCATTAAATATAAATTACAATTTCTCGATAAATAAATGTTAAATATTTCATATTGCACTTATAATAAAATTCTTTTATCCATTTTAAATAACATTTAACACTCTAAATGCATAAATTAGTAACAATAATAAAAATAAATAAAAAAAGATTACATTAAATAACATGATATTTTTTATTCACAGGATACTCATTTTGTTTTTTGACCTAATGCTCAGAATATATTAAATACCACCCACATACCACTTGAACATGTTAAAATATAATAATTTCAATTATTAGTATTAAATAAGAAAATTGTGTTCTCAACATTTCAAATAAGCACATCCTACTTTGCAAGAGGTGAATTGTGAATGCGCCTTCATATTATTGTTCTCAAGTGCGCTCTGAAGGAACGCTTTTGGGTCATTACGGGTATCTATTGGAGCTCAGGTTCTAAATGATACCAACTTCTATTCGAGCCGCAACTTTAGTGAACGCACAGTTTTTTTCTGTGCATGATAGTATAATTCTAACCTGAATACTGTGTCTTCATGTCGATAAATAGGTGGCCAATCACTGTCATCGTGAAGAAAGTGGAAACATAATGACTGTGGTCACAATATCTGATAAGCAAATGACTAATATATTTGCAAAATGTTATTCAAAATAGTTCAAACTTTTTGTATACTAAGCATTTGATTGTTTTTCACTTTTTCTCACAAATAATAATAAAAAAACAGTCCAAAACAGTTTTTGGCTCTAGCCAATCATTATACAATTTAGAGGCTAATCATTGTGCTTGAAAATCAGTAATCTCTGACCTGATATGATTAACAAGGACACGAGGTGGCCAATGACTGTATTTTACCACATTTTATTGGACAATTATACAATCTTTGGCCTATGCTAATAACTATTTTTTGTGGCCAATCATGGTGTTTTTTAACATCATTGTTGCATTGACATATCTGTGTATGTATTTTAGAATTTCGTTCATAGTGTTCGCTCATCATACGCTTATAGTGTTTTTACAAATTTTCTAACTGAAAAAATTCCTCAAGTGTACAATCACTGCACCGATTACCCTAGTTTCTTCGGCAGTATTCTGGAAAAAGGAGTCGAGGAAGAAAGAGGACTCCTTGGAATCAGGATCGACACGGGCGTAAAGCGCAGTGACAGAAGGCAGAACAGCAACCGAGATCAGCCTCGTCGACATCCTGTCAGAATTGCGACACTCTTTACTGGATAAGAGACGTGCACGAGGGCCGGAAACAAATCTTGCACAACCTANNNNATTGTCTTAAGACTGTAGTGTCGGGGTTGCCTCCTTTACTCAACGACCGGAATCTATACGCCAGAAGCGATCGACTAGCGATTCGTCTCTTCCGTCCTGCTGGTATCAAGTTACTGCGGCTAGCCGGTACCATCTCAGTAATTATTTCATTGCTTTGTGTCTATTTGCACACGGATGGCATGTAATCCTTTTTAGCTTCACACGGGGAAAAATAGATGTTCAAACGCAGATGTTTAAAGTATAATATGGTACCGCAAAACACACAGATATTAACGCGTAACGTCTGCCATTTAAACTGAAACTTCCGGAATTTTAGACTGAAACAACCAAGATCTTAAGGTCGTTGTCCGAGTAAAGGAAAAAGCCATACCTCTATAGGCCACTTGATGAAGCTTATAGTCAATGTCGTGAAAAACGATGCCGACATCTGCCGTTTATTTGATGAAGCTTATAGTCAATGTTAAGTGTCATATGTAAAATTGTGGAAATATGATGAATATTAATATTTTGGTAACAGGATATTATTAATAATGCTATAAATTGTTCAGATAGAGTAAAATAGTTGATAAAAGTACTGTTTCTTCTCCAGAAAAGACTTCGAGGTGAGAAAGCTCTGCGTTGCATACTCGCATATATCTTTTAAAATACACAAAAAGTAACCTTTCATATACAGATGGCTCTCCGATACTTAAACATCAAATATGTTAACCATTGTTCTGCGTGCAGAGAAAGATGATGAAACCGACTTTGGGCTACGCGTGGATCCAAATAAGTGACCTAGGTACGCTATGACTAAATAAATTGATCTATTGCTGTATAGTGCATATCGGCTGCTCAATGCAATATGGAATAAAGTTTAGGAAAATTCATATAAAGAAGCAAGTTAAGGTTATTTTGTATAAAAAATCAGGTTAGAGTTACTCTGTATATCGGAAAAGGTCAATTTTTTGACAGCTCGATTTTTTGCAATAAAATCATCCAGAAGCGCGTTCTCCAGCACGTAATAAAATATCAGAATATCTAATACAATAGTAAATATTGCCAAAAATCCTATAAAATTTTATGACTGAAATTCCAAATGTCAGAATCGATTAAAATGGACATAATTCAGTATACGAAGCAGCAAAAACATGATTTTTTATATGAAACAACCGTAAATACAGTCCTTATACGGAGATACTTGAAAAAAAACAAGTTTCTTGTTATTTCCCAGTTGTAAAAAATTTTTCCAAGTAAAAAAAATTATTTTTTCACATGAAAAAATGTCCAATTTAACTACTGAATATTTAACTACAAAATCAAATCACATAGAGCATTGGAACGCTTCTAAATTTAAAATCTTTACTTAGTGTTCTTTTTTTCTTAAAAAAGCTAAAGTTCTTTTCTTTAAATGTCCTCACGTTTAAAGAACAAAAATATTAGTATTTATTGGTAAGAAACGTTTAGAAGCGGACTGGGATTCACCAACCGATCTGATAAAAGTCTTACAGACTGGCCTTAAAAACCGTTCTGCCCAATTTTTTTGGAACATTTCAAAAGTTTTTAATGATTTAGAAGATTTACAGGGATTTAAAAAGAAATGAATGTTTAAAGCTTTTAAAGTGTTGAGACAATTTAAAATGTTTTAAAACATTTTACGGCAGTCCAAGGGATTGCACAAGAATTAATTAATCGCGGTTTTTACCATTTCATTGAAAAAACATTTTTTTTTGTTGAAAATTAATTTTGAACCAAAAATTCAGCTATACTATTTTTTGTGAGAATTTGAGAATTTTTAGTTGAAAATTAAACTATTTGATTGAAACTGTCTGTTTGTTAGTTGAAAATTCAACAATTTTGTTAAAAAGTATCCTTTTTGTTGAAAAGTCAACTGCTTTGTTGGAAATTCGTCTTTTTATTTGAGGATTCAACTATTTTGTTGATGATTTTCCTTTTTTTGCTAAATTCAACTGTTTGTTAGGGGCTGTTCAAGTATTACCTAAGCAATTTTGTAATCACCTTTATCCCCC
>JAUELO010000084.1:365612-376087 GCA_032357855.1 Amphibolips quercusostensackenii | reverse complement strand
GGGTTTGGGCCCCATTTTTTTCTGCTGTGCAAGATGCAACTGTTTGAGGAACTTCGACTCAGGTAAAGGATGGGGATATTTCTTGACAGTTCTGTGTCAAAACTGAGTAGGTCCGACCTATTGGCCCGGTATCACTAGTAGATACAGGATCTACCTTTGGAGACCCCTGCGCTAGGTAGAGATGCCGCAGTTGTGGCATGCCGCAGGTGAGACATGCCGCAGGTGTGACATGCCACAGATAGACTTGCTGCATGTGACATGATAGGGACTTAATATTGTCAGTAAGAAAATCGATTAATTATAAGATGGTATCGTGCATTTATCAGGCTCTAAGCTGTAAAATTTTTGCATAAGTCAATTTCGGGCTCTAGCCTGAATATTGCTAATAAGCATCTCGATTCGTCATCAGATGGTATCGTGCATTTGTCAGGCTCTAACCTGTAAAATTTTTGGATAAGTCAATTTCGGGCTCTAACCTGAATATTGTCAATAAGCATCTTGATTCATCATAAGATAGTATCGTGCATTTATCAGGTTCAAGCCTGTAAAATTCAGAGTTTTCATGTTAGCCCTGAAGAAGATAACTGCAACGTTCACGAAACATCGGCAAGATTCGTAGTTTTTCACGCGATTGAAACCGGAAGAAACTCTTTTATTACAATGAATCATCGTGAAAGCATTAAATCTATTATCAAGCATCTAGATTCATCATAATATGGTATCGTGCATTTATCAGGTTCTAGCCTGTGAAATTCTTGCATAAGTCGATTTGGGGCTCTAACTTGAATATTGTCAGTAAGCATTTTGATTTATTATAAAATGGTACGTGCATTTATTAGGCTCTAAGCTATACAATTTTTGCATGAGTCAATTTTGGGCTCTAGCCTCTATCCTCTATCCTCTAGCTCTGGGCTCTAGCCTTATTAGTCTCTAGCCTGTGAAATTCTTGCACAAGCCAATTTCAGGCTCTGAACCGAATATTGTCAATAGGCATCTCGATTCGTCGTAAGATGGTATCGTGCATTTATGAGGCTTTAGCCTGTGGAATTTTCCCATAAGTCAATAATCAGGCTCTAACTCAAATATTGCAAAGCACAGAAAGGAAAGACAAAGGCACATGCTAAATCGCTTAGGAGGATCTAAACTGTTTTCAAGATATTTTTCTTAATTTTGGGCTCTAAGCCGATAAAAATTATTGCTCTAACCAAAAAATCAATTCATTAAAGAACTCGTTCTTAACGCGGGATCTATTATGTCGGAATGTAAAAGTCTTAACCTAAACATTTGTCTCTGGTAAAAATATTTGGTCTAGCCAAGAAATCTTTTTGTTGAAGACCTCTTTTTTTATACGAGACGTAACTTGTCAGAATTCATTGGTCCTTATCGAAATATTCTACGTATGCCAAAAAGATTAAATGCGGACTCTAAGCCAGCAGAAATATTTGCTGAAATTGCTTAAATGTGGGTTTTAACCCTGTAAAAATATTTGTTTTAACCAAACAATGTTTTTTATTGAGACCTCTTTCTTAATACGAGATGTAACCTATCAAAATGTAATGGTACTAACTTAAATGTTCTGCATATGCCTATAAGCTTAAATGTGGGCACTAACGCAGAAAAAATATTGGATCTAACCAAGAAATGTTTTCGTTTCAGACCTGTTTCCTACAACAAGATGTAACTTGTCGAAATGCAATGGTTCTAGCCTAAGCATTCTGCATATGCCGATAAGCTTAAATGTGGGCTCTAACGCAGTAAAAATATTTTACCTAAACGCAATTTACTTTTTAGGATATTGAACTTATTAGTTGCTCTATCTCTTAAGAATTCAATGTTCTAATCTACAAACTATTCTTTATGACGATGTGCCAATTGTTCAAACATAAAAAGAATCTTATATGCTGTCGAGGCAATGGTCATAACCTTTAAAAAAAATTCATATTTGATGAGCTTTAGGATATCTATATTTTTCTAGTCAGAAATATTTAATTTTTCCTATTGCCTTGGTGCAGGTCCTTTTTCACCATGGTTTAATTATGATCTTATCGGCGGAGCAGATCTCTTTTTTCTCTAAAATGGGAAAAGGAGCAGATGTAGTTAAAAAAGATTCTGGTTCGACTTCAACTGCAGTTCCTTTCAAACGTGCTTCTACCAATATTGATTCCTCTACTGGTAAGGCTCTTACACAAAGCGTTCAGAAAAAATCGAAAAGCGCTTAACCGAAGATAAGACCTCTAGGTCCACCAATTCACCAGGACTTTGAAGTCCGCTGAAAGAAAATATGACAGATCGGCTTGTTTCCTGGAGAGAAATCAGAATTTAATAAAAAATAATCTCTTACAAAAGCTTTAGCTTCTTCTACTCCAGATGCGTTTTTGTTTGTCACCTATCTTTTCGAAAAGAGCTAATTAGCGAAGCTAGTCAGAGACCAAACCGTCAGAGACTGAATTAAAAAATTCATTAATGAAAGTCACTGTTAGGCTCAGGTATTTCATATATAAATAGAATGTAATTTTTTCTGAACAATTAATTTTATCTTTTAGAATTACAGAATAGCCTTCCATAGAATCCTAAGCCAATAGTTAATAATCACACATTTTTTCGCCTGTTTCTCTAGTTCCGAAGTCGGATGGTTCAACTAGCGTAATTTTTAACTTGAAAAAATTTAACGAATTTATTTATACAGACATTTCAAATAGGACGTTCACAAACCTGCAATGAAATTAAGAAAAAAAGACTGCTTAATTGCTACCTTGGACTTAAGATGTTCTTAACATAATCTGAGTTGACGTAAGTCATAGAAAATACCTAAGATTTAAATTTGATGGTCAAACTGATAAATTTATTTGTGCACCTTTTGGCCTTTGCACGGACATGATTAAGAAATCTTAGCAAAATTCGTAAATTATCACGAAGCTAAGAGCTTTTGATCAACGAGAAAAAGAGCCAGGTTATTCCAAGCATCACTTGTTTATTTTGGGGGTATATCTTTGACTAATGCAAAATGGTTCTATAGCTTAAACTATTTTCAATTAGATTTACAAATTTCAAAAATTGACAAGATTTAAAATTCGAGACTTTGAAAAGTTCATCTGTTCCATCATATCTTGTTGTTCTGATATATCTTACAGTTGGTTATAGCCAAAGACTTCAAGAGAAAAAAGAATTGTGCCCTTTTTCATAACGATAGCAACTTTGATGCTGGAATCTTGTTGAGAGTAAATAAACACGTCCTATTAGAGAAAAAATAATAATAATTTTGTTTTTAAATCTCTAAGAAACATCTAATTTAAAATCAAAATCTAAACAAATGTTTCCCTTGCTGGTTGCGGTGCTGTCTGTGGCTCTAAGAAAGTTCACGGATTTTCAACTTAAAATTACCAAGAACTCAATATTATTGCCTTAGTCAAAAACTCTTTGGCTTTTACTATTTTACTATAAATTTAAATTCTTTCTATGTTCTATTGAAGATAGATAATACAACAGCCATTTTTATTTTCACAAAACATTTTCATATTCACTCCTTATATTAGCTCCAAATTGAATTTCGAGGCAGATCATTAATCATGGAAAATATTGCCTAACACAGATTATAAATTAGCAAATTTTTTTTAGAAAAATAACTGGACATATTAAAAAGCCAAATAGGAATTTATGTGCTAGCCTATCAATTAATAAACGTGCTCCTCATGTATCGTAGAAAAATTATCCCTATTCTGTAGCAGTATATGTTTTACGTTGTAAAAGCCAAAAATGAATCTACTACTTTCTTGTGGAACTACATCCACTTTGGATACACTTCACCCTGATGGCCAGGAGGTTGTCCGGCAAGCCTTAAGGGGAAAAGTAATTCCAGAAACATCGTTAAACAATCTGTGGCTTCTATTCAAAACTCATTTATAAAGAACTATGATGTGGCTCTTAAGAAATGGAGGACCTTGTCTCTACGCAATTCTATTAATCAATATAAGACTGAATTTCCTGAGATTCTCAAGTTTCTGACTCAAGAGTGCGAGAAAAGGCTCTTTATGTAGTACAATCAACTTTACTAGGTCTCCATTATCCTTGATTCTGAATTCTCGAATCACCAATGATAAAAGAACATAAAGGTTTTTAAATTAATTTCGAGATTAAGATGAGCTCGCCCCAGATATGTCCACACCTAGGATCCGCAAATGGTCAAATTCAGTTTTCTTCCTAATCGAGCAATGGAAAATTTAATCTTCAAGATTGGTCCAAAAAGCTTGTCACGCTCCTAGCTCTCAGTACAAGTCATAGAATTCAAACCTTCCCTTTTATAAATATAAGTTATATTAGAAAACTCAAAATTTAATGGAGATTAAGGTCACAGATTAGAATAAAATTTCGAATTGCAATAAGGCGCAACCGGAGAGCGGAATTGACACTGGAATCTTTTCCGCACATAGTATGCGACATGCAGCTACCGCTTCCATTTAGAATCTTAGAGTTGCTTTGGATTTGATTTAAAAGACAACTGTATTAACTAAACATTTAACAACGTTTGCTACATTGTCCGATTGTCTTATTGTTGAAAATAGCGCACAATTCGCTAATTCTATACTGAATTTCCATACTTAATTATATTTTGATCTAAGAACTTTTTCTTTAACTTTACTATTGTTATATAAAAGAATCAAATATTACTCATGTTTTCCCATTGTAAAAAATATAATAAGTTGCTGTATCCCTTCTTGCTTTCAACATATACCATTTGATTTTGAAGAGGAGGCGCGAAATACAATTTATTAAATTAATTGAACGAACTTACCTGTAAGTGAAGTTCGATCCTAATTGTATCAGCGCCTCCTTTCGAATATATCAAACCCACCCTGTTTTACATACCAATCATCTAATTTTAATTAGATCCCTAGGTAATACGGTAACTCTTTCAATAAATGACAAGACTCGCGTATCGTAAAACAGAAGATTCACGCGCGCCACATTTTCTTTATTTAAATTTCAAAATCGTGGATGAACTGACTGAAAGCAGGGGCACTACCATTTAATCTATTCGAAAATTTCGAAAATTCGAAAATTTGATTCTATTCGAAAAGTGACTCCGCAAAAATTCACCCTAAACCCCACCCCCTGGGGGTGGGAGGGGGTAACTTTAAAGTTTCAAATGGGAACCTATATTTTTATCGCAGATTCACATTCTGCGTTAAAAATATACGTAAGTCTTATCCGAAAATTTTTTCAAAATTAAAAAATTTTTTTCGATTTAAAATCTTGAAGTTACTCCCTCCCGCCCTCAGGAGATGGGGTGTGGGCTTTTGCTGATTTACTTTTCCCCTCGAAAATAAGAAGTTTTTATTTCGAGAATTTTTTGCGTTGGATGAGTATTTCTTAAAATATTGTAATGTCTCAAGATAAAAGAAACACCCTGTATATATATATATATTTTTTTTTTGTTCTAAAGCGCCAAATTTACCTGCTTCCGCATTTATTTATAAGCGTACATTAAAGCATGATTTCGTATCGAAACGTTCAGATTAGTTGTGATAGTAAAAATAAAAGTTAATTTATATTAGTGTAATAATTTTTTTTCAAACATATGAATTCTTATTTAACTTGGCAAATTTATAGGAAAAGAAGAGTTCTGTAAAATAAAAATTTTCAGCATAAATAGCTCCTAACGATGACTTTGTCGGAAAAATGGGATAAATCATTCAAATTTTGTGCGTACGCCAGATATTCAAAATTTCAAAAAATTTCAAGGTATTATAAAGGATTTCAAAAAATACGTAATAATTCCAGGTATTTCAATGTATTTTGATAGATATTCGCATTGCAGTAATATCTGTAATATCATTATAGTCATATAATGGCAGTATCTGTGGATATTGTTTGTTTAAATTTTCCGCAGTAAGATAAAGTAGTAAAAAAACGGTCCAAAATCATAATTATTTATGTTAATTACAAAATAAATTATGAGGTATAAAAATGCATATTTAAATATTATCACACCAACATAACATTATGAATTTTTGACTAAAACATATGTTATAAGCATATGAATCTAGTTAAATGACGCATCTTTGCTGGTTTTTCGAAAGCTACCCATTTTTAATGTACAAAAGTATCCTAATTGTAAAGAAGATTTTTTCAATTGACATTAAGGTGTAGAATTTGTTGTTTTTTATTCAGTTTTTTTATATTCGTATAAGTGTCAATGGTTTTCCAAATAATACGCAATCTAACACGTTTCGTCTCGGGCTGACTCACTAAACTCTTCAGTAAAGCAATGCAGGTCAGCCCTACCTTAGACGGTTCAGAATATAATTGACCTGAAATCCAGTACACCATATATTTTCAATTAATTTTTAATTTAAAAATTAAACAAAAAAATTAAATTACATAATACATTTCGGGCGTGGATAGGGGCCGAAGAAATTAACATAATTTTTGATTTAACGAAAATAATTATTATGTAAATAATTAAAAAAAAATAATAACAATGAATAATAATTATGAATAATAATAAATAAATCCGCTTTGACAGATGGAATTTTTTAATGCCACTGGTCTGTTCTCCAATGTTAAACAGCGCTAGAATCACTCATAGTCGGATGGGGTCCAGAAATGGTGTATTCAACGAAAAAAAAAAAAATCTATTCGATAACAATACCACAACATTGTTAAGATCTGAACGGTTTTAATTTTAAATGGTCAGATTAAAAAAATGTATGTTTCGAATTGTTTTTTAAATTATTTTTCAAACATATTTTTCATTACGAATATTTAGCAATCTTGAATTGCCCTGAAGGTTCTAGAAAATATTTTTTTGAGATGCATTTTTTGTAATTCTGTAAATATTACTAAAACGAGTTCAGTACCAAGGAAATCATTTTTAATATCCTTAAATAAAAATTATCTTTACTATGGCACGTGCGTAGGTAACATCTGCCGATTCGTGATCTCCATCAGAAGTTCTGACTCAAGCTGAAGAACTACCAATCACTACTAAAGTCGTGAGTCTTATAATAATTTCAAACATTTTTACGTCAGTGTTTAGTACATGTTTCCAGTAAAAGTTAGCATGCAATAAAAAAAACTTTTTTAGGTGATTTTATGCGATGTTTATTTTTAATTGTGTATCCTGAAAATATCCATTTTTTCAGATTTTCCTCATTAAAAAAATAGGACTGATTGAAATATGCTCAGAAAAATAACTTCAAAATTAATCAAATAATCAAATAATCAAAGATATAATTTAAGTCACACCCCAATCTATTTTAAATGCCTGGGGAGCAATGGATCCATGTGACTAGTTGCATAAATAGTTAGTCACAACTCTACCACTTTCCAGCGTCTCGAAGGAGGCTGTTACTGATCGCAGAAATAATTTAAGTCTCCCCCATACCCCTTTCTAATGTCTCGTATGGGGTGGGAAGGTACCACTGTAACATAAATCATTTTATTCACACACCTACCCCTTTCTAATATCATGGCGGTGTGGGGGGGCTATGACTGATGCCAGAAATAATTTCTGTCACAGCCCCGCACCATGCAAACAAATTTAGAAAAAACATAAGCATAAATGAATTTTCCACAAATCAGTGATAAAAAAAAAAATTCATATGGTTTGCTTGGGGCGTAGTTGGTGGAGTATGTGTTGATACGAGTGCTTGAAACAATTGATAAACGAGAGTTGCATTCTGACCAATAGCATAAATCTTGGTTCAAGGCACGCATGTGCGTGCATGTATCCAAGGCACACACTGGGCGTGTCGCACGCAACGCTCGGCACGTGGATTGTCGGATATGTAATGTGCCTACCAACAGTTTCACTTGCACTTATATTTTTTTCTTGTGTAAGTGTACAGTCTTGACTCGCACGAGTGATATAAAAAAACAAAAAAACGTCTATCATTCCTCATTTTCTTTTATCGATAAAAGGTTGCCATTCAGAATGGCACACCCATATTAAAATTCAACAAGACAAATTTTTTTCCCCTTTTTTCTCATACTTGAAGTACATAACAATAATATGTAATGATGAGGGTATAAATGAGTAAATTTCAGCACATCTATGTTAGGTTAACATTCAAAAAACTTGGAATTGAGTTCAAATAATAATTTTTGAGTATTTTTTGCACAAAAGCTCAGAGCATGATGTTTAATCAGATACCAAATTCGCAAATACTCCATGTACAGAAGTTTTATTTGAATAATTTACGTATAGTTCCTTATTTATTTTTTCATTCAAAAACAGCAATATGAGGATTGGTTTGATGCAATTCTTCATTATTTCCATCTCTGAGCTCTGATCTGAGTTTTTAATTTTGGAATTTTTACTACACCTTATGCGTAATGTATAAATTAATTAGATAACAAATAATTTTCAAAAGCAACAATCTATCGGCTTTATCTTCGGCATATCTTAAGTTTAGGAAATGTTTTTAACAAGTCGTATCAGAAATTGAGTTTAAATATAATAAAAATTGTTTGCGGTTATTATAATATGTAACGAATATTCGGTTGACCCACAAAAAATATCTGGGCGTGCTTCAATCGTGGTTTTGTGTCTGTTTATAGACAAAGATTACCTCTAAGGTTCGGAATATTTTATGAAAGTAGATCAACATACGAAGAACTTTCACCATGATTTGAATAATCTAACTAGATTATAAGATATAAGAATATATTATAATGATATAATAACGTCTGAGAAACCAAAGAAAGTATCTATTGCATTTCGAGAAATTTTGACAGAATTAAAAATTTAAATGTGAAGACATTGTATGATTTTTTAAACTACAGATTCTTTATTTTTTCCAGATTTTATAAAGCTTTCGCCCTTTAACGGTATGATTCTCTAGTTAAAATTACCTTAAAAATAATCATTATTATCTCATAGGTTTCTACAAAAATTATAAGATGTTTAAAAACAGGGGTTTTTTACTTCCACTTCAATTTTATTGTTGAAAGAAACTTGTATCAGTTGCAGGATGGATCATCTGAAATACCAAAACTGATTTTCTTGATGTTCTTTGATGTTATGGTTTTTGACCAGATTAAAAGAATGTGAAGACAAAGTTAGGTTTTTTAAACTACTGATCGTTTATTTTTGTTAAAATTATAAAAAACTTTCGCCCTTCGACGATAGGCCTCTTAAATTGAAAATTATTTAAAAAATAATCCTTATCATTCTGCATGTTCATGTATCCACTTCAAGTTTTTTCTTCATAAAGAACAGATGTTTTTACTTCAAATTCAATTTTTTCGTTGAAAAATTTTTGTCTTATTTGCAGGATTAAGAGGATCATTTTTAGTACCAAAGCTAATGTTAATCATGTTCTTTGACGTTACCGTTTTTGACGAGGTTAAGAGATTGTAAAAACGATGTTAGGTTTTATGAACTATAACTGATCGAATTTACTTTTTTTTGTTGGAAGAAGTTTGTATCATTGGCAGATGAAGAGGATCATTTTTAGTACTAATACTGATGTTCATCATGTTCTTTGATGTGATGGTTTTTTACAAGGTAGAGAGCATGTTAAGATGATGTTAGGTTTTTTTTTTAACTATAACTGATATTTTATTTTTGTAAGATTCCAAATAGCTCCCGCCCGTCAGCGAAGGACCTTTTCAGTTAAAACATTATCTTAAAACCAATCCTTGACATCTTACATGTACTTGCAAACTTTTTTACTTCCCATTCTATTTTTTTGTAAGAAGAATCTTGTATCAATTTTTGGATATGAAGAGGATCACTTGGAGTACCAGAACTGATGTTCATGATGTTCTTTGATGTTATGGTTTTTGTCCAGGTTGAGAAAATGTGAAGACGAAGTTAGGTTTTTTGAACCACTGATCGTTTATTTTTGTTAAGATTCTAAAAAACTTTCGCCCTTCAACGATAGGCCTCTTCATTAAAAATTTATTTTCAAAGGAATCTTTTCATTATACATGTGCCTACAAGAAGTTAAAAAAAATAATAAAAAATAGAGTTTTTAAATTTTAATTTAATTTTTTGTTGGAAAGACATCATATCATATCATTTGCATGATGGAGAGGATCATTCGGAGTACCAAAACTGATAGAAAACCTGATCTTTGATGTTATAATTTTTGACAAGGCTACAAGAATGTAAAGACGATGTTAGCTTTTTTACTGGTTCTTTATTTTTTTCAAGGTTCCAATAAGCTTATTAGAATCTTAACAAAAATAAAGGAGCAGTAGTGCAAAAAACCTAACATTGTTTTCGCATTCCCTCACCTTCGTAAAAAACCAAAACATCAAAGGACGTTATATATTGATGGTTTTATTAGTGAAATTAATCGCTTGTATTGCAGCAGTTTAATTGAATAAAGAAAGAGTGAATCTTCGAATTCAATCACATTCAACACCTTCGACCCAAAGGTGGCGCGCACGCACCTGGCGCATACAAGCGCGTACAAAGGGTGCGTAATGCGCTTCATGCATGATACGTGACCAGACGAAGAGCGTCC
>JAUELO010000084.1:231601-243151 GCA_032357855.1 Amphibolips quercusostensackenii | reverse complement strand
AGCGTTATGGAGAATTTTTTCCGACGATAATAAGTAACAACCAATGTAAGGTTTGTAAACTCTAGAAATAAAGGACAGTATAATATTTTTGTAAATTCAAAGTGGTCACTTCTCTGGATCCGCGCTTGCAGAAAAAAGATGGTGGAAGGTGGAAGATAGAAGATGGGAAAGAAATAAGTAAGGAATGCACTCGTGAAAAAAAGGAGAGATGCTGATGATAAAAAGAGTAGCTGAGCAGAGTGCCTACGCGACTCGTGATTTACACGTCGCCTAAATCGCAGAGGCCTATAGGTATTCGATTCTATATTGCTGAATGCCCTTCTATATGCCTGCTAGTCTTTCTGCCTTCCTCAGTGAAGCCAGGGTTGAAAGATGGCATGAAGTGTTTAGTGCAACGAGCACGTCTGGTTCATACACCTCGTTTGATCGCTCACAGGAAAATCATAAACACATGACACACCTGTTTAAGATCCTCGGGATGCTGATGCTGATGAGGCGTCTGAATTGTGCCTGAAATCAATCACTTGTACCATTATATCTCATCTACAGTTAATCCTCCCCATC
Source organism: Amphibolips quercusostensackenii (assembly GCA_032357855.1). Taxonomy (NCBI): domain Eukaryota; kingdom Metazoa; phylum Arthropoda; class Insecta; order Hymenoptera; family Cynipidae; genus Amphibolips; species Amphibolips quercusostensackenii. Next base: position 242,587 of record JAUELO010000084.1, on the reverse strand, counting down.
CCACGAACTTTTTAATATTCTATTATTTATTTAAAATTTACTAAAAGACCCAGTACCGAATGTACAGAAAAATGGATTTCAGTCCAAATTTATTATTAAGGGCATGGCGACTAAATCATTAAAAGGTAATAAATGCCAATTGGCAAATTGTTTTTACATTCTCATCCTGTAATGAGAAGGTATCAGATTTGTGTAAAATTTGCCCCCCACCCCCAGTTTGTGTCAAATGTCCACGTTTTGAGACCCCCTGAACTCGAAAAACAGGTTTTCATGGATGTGTCTATCTGTATGTCTGTCTGTCTGTTTGTATGTCTGTATGTATGTCAGTATGTCTGTCTGTGAGCACGATAACTTTGGAAAAAATTCATCTATCAGATTGGCATTTGGTATGCTCTTTAAGGGTCTCAAATTAAAGGTCGAGTTTGCTATCCAGCCATTTTTTATGAAAATTCAAAATGTGAGCACATTTTTAACATTTTTGAGACTACTTTTTTATAGATTTAAAAATTCTATGCATGGTTATAAGTAGCACTCAACAAGATGCACAAAAAAATAACAAAAAAGCAAAAATTCCATTTCGCGGACAACCTATGCAAGATGCGACAAAAAATGATAAAAACAAAATTGTGCACCCAAAAAAGATCTACAAATTTGTTATAATCAACTTTTTGATCCAATTCGTAGTTTTTGTTTTATTCGTGAAAAACAGCACTAAAAATAGAAAAATTAAGTTTTTACATAAACAACACAATATTCGAAAAAAATGAACAAACGAAATGTGTTTGGCTAAAAAAGAGTTACCAATTTATTACTTATCATGTTTTGATCGTATGCGTAGTTTTTTTTTCATTCCTGAACATGACCCTGACAATAAAAAAATAAATTTGTTTGAAAACCGATGCAAGGTACGAAAACAGATAAATGAACAAAAACAGTGCATTCAAAAAAGATTTGCAAATTTTCAATAAATTTTTGTTATAAGATTACAATCAGAATGAAAAAAATGAACTTTCTGAAAAAACGACACAAGCTATAATAACATTTTTAATGATAAAATGTTTCGCCTAAATTATATCTACTAATTTTCTTAGAACCGCTTCACGTTAGGATGCGTTTTGTTTCTTCGAATCGTGAAAAATAACATTGGAATTAAAAAAATTAAATTGATGGAAAAACGACACATGTTGCAATAAAATGTATAATAACAAAATTTTTTTCGCATTCTCATTAGGGAAGTTATTAGACTTGTGTAAAATTTGACCCCGTCCCCCTGGTTTTGTCAAATGTACACATTTTGAGATCTTCTATGTGTGTGTAGATTTTTAGTCTGGTAGCACACAAACTTTTGAAAGAATTAAACGATTGTATTGGCCTTTGGTATACTATCTAACACTTAAACTGAAGGTTGAATTTGTTAGCCAGCCGTTTTAGATAAACATTAAAAAAGCTACAGCATTTTCAAAATTATTAGGAATATTTTTTTAAAGATTTAAACATTCTGCTTACAGATACTTGTAGTATAAAAAAGAAACAAACAATTTATTCGAATAATTTTATTAGAATAACTTTATTCGATAAAAATGAAACTACTAAAGTTACAGCATTTGCAAAATGTAACAACAACAAAAGAAAATGAAAACTTAAAGCAAAACAATGCACGACATTAAAAAATTATGAGGACAAAAGCGTTGATTTTTAAACACTATACAAAATTATCGTAACAACTTCTTGAATCTGTTTGCAAAATTGAAAATTCAAATTTTTATTACACAAAAAATAATAAAAATAAAAAATTCCATTTTGCGGTAAAACTATACAAGATACAAAAAAGGATAATCAAGAAAAATTATGCACTATAAAAAGATCTACAAATTTGTTACAGATCTCTTTTTGATAGGACACGTAGTTTCTGTTTTATTTGTGAAAAACTGCTTTAAAAGAGAAAAATTAAGTTTTTAGACAAACGACACAAGATACAAAGAAACAAATAGCCAACATTTGTTTAACCAAAAAAGAGCTACAAGTTTGTTGTGAATTATTTTTTGATAGAGTGCGTAGTTTTTGTTCTAATCGTGAAAAAGAACATTAACAATGAAAAAATTAAACTTTTGTAAAAACGACGCAAGATACGAAAAAAATGAGTCAACAAAAAGTGTGCGTTAAAAAAAGATCTTTTTGGCGGAATGCAGCTGTTTTTAGATTAAAATTAGAATATTTTTTGGTTGAAATATTAACTATTCTATTTTATTTGAAAATTCATCTTTTTTTATGGAACTTCAACTACGTAGTAAGAAGTGAAACAACTTTGTTGGTGATTAATCTTTTGGGTTTATGGTTTATCATTTTAGATCAAAATCCTCTTTTTTACATTCAACCAGTTTATTAAAAATTTTTGTGTTGAAAATTAATATTTTTTTTGAAAATGTTGGTTGAAAATTGATTTTTTTAATTAAAAATTTAACTATAACTTTGAAAAGTCCTTTAACGTTTGAAATATTTGTTTGATATATTAAAAAACTTTATTAGAAATTAATCTTTTTGCCTAGAAAATTAAATTTGAAATCACATACAAATTTCGTAACTTATATATAAAGAGCATGTAATACGGAACACAAAGCGCACGATCAATGTATTTCGGAGCGCGAGTGTCCGGATGATAATGTGCTTCTCAAGGTCGATAGAACCTCAAGTAAATTAGTTCTTCTCTTCATATAAAATTAAAGCAATTAAACCAAAATTATGTAACAGCGATAAAGCTTACAAAGCGAGCATCAGCTCGCCAAGCGCGCAAAAGCAAGGTATATACATTAACGAGCGCAAAGTGCAAGATAAATATACTATCGAGCGCGAAGCGCGAGATAAAATGGTCGCGCGCCCTAGGCGCGCTCAAACTTGCGAACCGCGCGATGAGAATGTGCCCGCGAAGTGGTCAGATTTTTTTAAAAATCTTATCACAATATATATTTTTCCATAAAATTGCGTGAAATTCTGTCGAATCCTTTAAAGTAGGGTAATAGGTACAATCATTGATCACTCAAGGAATTTTTTTAGCTTAACATTTTTTTTAAAACTCTGTCAACGTCGAAAGATATTCCAAAATACACAGTTGGATAACCAGTTTTATAAAGATTTAAATTAGTATAGTAAGTTCAGCGTTAAAGGCAGTAGATATTTTATATTTGAAGAAATTAACAATGATACGTCAAAAACACAATTATTGACCATAAGAGCATAGTGATCAGTCTAGGCCAGTGATTGTATGATTGACCACTAAAATGTGGTGAAATACAGTCATTGGCTACCTCATTGACCAATGACTGTATTTCAAACTGGTTACTGGTAAATCGTTATTATATATTAACATGAAATCACTGGAGCAAAAAACGGTTTTTGACATGATTTCCACTTATTATTCGTAAGGCAAAGTGTAAAACAAGTATATAAATAATTTACAGAAAGATTAAACAATTTTCAATTAATTTTTGCAAAGATAATATTTATTTGATTTTTAGATACCGTAACCAATTACTATGTTTCAGAATTATTCACAAGGTCACTGATTGGACAACGATTGTGCTTACTACTCTACCCTAAAAGCTTTAAAATCGGTTAAAATCTTTTTATAAACCTCTTTTTAAATTTTTTGGACTGCGACACCTAATTTTTTCCAAATCCTCTGTAATTTATGAAATTTGTTTAATCTGTTGAAATCCCTAGTAATCTCATAAAAATCAAGTAAAATCCCGTGAAATATCTTGAAATCTGTAATTACTTTTTAAAATTCCTTAAAAAATGATAAAATATTTCAAATACTCTAAAATTCCATAAAATTGGATAAAGCCCCTTGAACTGTTCACTTCAAAACTGAGCAGTTTTTAAAATTATTTATAAAATCCACAAAAAAAGAATTAGTGTTAATTGCTACAAACTTTGAAGAATAAATCTAATCGTGCTTTTGAAAAAATGGTTTATGTATAAATTGTTTATTTAACAAAATTTATATAGATTTTTATGTGTTAAGCTTCAATTTCAGATAAAAGCGGTAATTCTTTTAAAATTCTAATCATCAAGGGCTGATTTGATTTATAAAAACACTTGTCTGCAAAAAGTGTAACTGTGTGATTTCTGAAGTTGGGTCAAAAATAGAACCCAAGCAAAGAAGATTATAAAAATTTTCCATGTAATAAAATTAGCTCTTCAAAATTAAAATAGGATAAAAATGACGCTTGAATTATATCTTTAGGATTAGTTGCAATTATTATTTAGTCTATTTTCACGGATATTGTATATAATTATAAAGGTTAGATGAATTTCAAGATTGACGGTACGTGTAGTTTTCCTCAAATCCTTTGCATTTGTAAAAATAAATTAAATCTTATGAAATCCAGTATGACATCATAAAATATTTAATATCTTTTAAAATTACTTTTAATAGGTTTAAACGTTGAAAATCCTCTGAGATACCATAAAATCCTCTGCAATCCGTCGAAATGCCTTGAAATCCCTAAAAGTGCCTTAAAATTTCATTTTATTTTATTCATTTTCTAACGTTCTCTAGAAATTATTTAAGATACCCTAAAATCCCTTGAAATCTTTGAAATCCTATGAGGACTATAATCATCTTTTAAAAATACTTAAAATTTTTCTTGTTTCTTGAAATTTCTTGGAATTTCGTAAAATACCCTAATATCCTTGAAATGCCTCAAATTGCATTTATATTTTTTTATTTTCAAAGTCATTGGATATCCTATAGAATGTCTTAGGTCTGGTGAAATTACTACGAATCCCTTGGAATACTTTCAAAAGTCGTAAATTATCCTAAAATTGTTGTGATAACTCTTGAAATTTTGTCAAAAATTTTAAAATCTATGAAATCAGATAAAACTTCTTCAGATTCCTTGAAATCCCTTGAAATATTCGCAAATCTTTATAATTCCTTGAAATTTTTTTTAATACTTTAAAAGGTTTGAAATTCTATGAAACTCTTTCGAATCCCTGAAAGGAGCATCCTGTATCAAGAGTATTTTGCTTTTGAAGTAGTTTTAGCATCTCTTAAAAATCCTAACAAAAGGAAATCGGCATTATACATAAAAACCAAAACCACTGTATATTTAATTTTTATGAAACTCTTATGGTCGAGAATTAAATATGAATTAATGTGAGAAACATCGCCTGGCAGCGAATTTGTTTTAATTTATTTTTAGTTTTTTCTTATATCCTTTCAAGATTCAAGCACGAAAATCACCGTTTGCAAAAAAATGACAAAACGAGAAATTTTTTGATCAAGCTGTTTGGGACAGAACTTACTTCAAAATAAATGCAAAAAACGTCTGCTGCTAGGAAAAGTGTTTTAATTTATTTTAAGGGTTGTTCCAATAGATTAATGCAAAAATATCACGTGGTTTTGGTTTTCTGAAACTGGTGATTTTCTTACTTGAATCTTTATGGAATGATGAAACAACCCCTTTCCCTGCTAGGCGATGTTTCTCAGATCTATTTTAAGTGAGTTTTGAGCTTAATTGTTCAATAAATAATATTTTATGGTTTCGGCTTTCAGGAAATATTAATTTCCTTGCTTAAATGTTCAAGGGATGTTAAAACAATCCCCGAAGATCCTATGTACACAAATGATTAAATTTTTCATGGCCGTTTTCGGTACATTTTGTGCAGTCTTTTATAATCCTCAAGTCTGTTTTTTTAAACTATTGTAGAGTTTGATTTTTACAAAAAGTTTACAATTAGGGGTTGTTTAGAGACCATACAGTTTTATATGTCGTTCTCATAGGGGAAAAAGACTTTTTTGTACATTTGCAGTAGAATTGTTCGTGTAAGGTGTAACAGACTATTCGCGCAATACTTTTCTCCAATATTATTCGCAGAATACGAATTAATAATTACTTTTTATTGGATTCTAAGAAAAACAAACCTGTCAAAACAAAGTTATTCTATCTATCTGTAACAATTCAAATTTTTCAAAATATCCTTAAAGTGCGAAATTGTGCACATCTAAACATTTGGAAAGATGGAAATTTAAGACATACCAAGAATTAAGTTGATCATAAGTAGATGTACCGCAATTCTGGTTTAATCTTATTTTTTGCGGTTTTTTTTGCATAAGTTGTTTTCAAAGATCAAGATGATACTTTCTAATGATATTTTTAATTTTTTGAAATAGTTTAAACAATGTATTTTTTTTATAACCATCTTCTTTTATAATGAACTGAGAAAATTGCGGTGTTTTCAGTTACAATGAGATAATAATTACTGAAAATTAACAATACTAATTGTTTACTTTAATTTTGGTGTTATAGTTTTGACCAAGTTTCTATAAGTAATTATAATTGATGTTAGTCTCATTTTTCTCTACATGGTCATATATCAATATGTTTTTTTAAATATTTATTTTTATTTTAAGTTGTGAGAAAATTCCTTCCTAGAGATATCTCATCAGAGCTAGAGAGGAATTTTTTCACAACTTCAAATAAAAATAATGTTAAAAAAACAATCTGGATATGAGACCACGTAGGGGAAAATAGAAACTGACTTCAATTGATTCCTATTACAATTTAATACTGTTTATAGCAGTTTTTTTTTAAATTAACCTAGGAAATTTCGTTTTTTTCTACATAATTGAACTTTTTTTGACTTTTTGATTCCAAAAAAAAATAACTAACTACAATTCTATCCTTAATTGTTCTAAAAAATGTTTCTCTATTATTCCCACTATTTCACAATTAACGTATGGGTGATGATTTTTCTGGATTAAAAACAAAACTTCGGTTGTTCAGTTATGAACAAATAATAATCAATAAACTTTAACAAATGCAATGCCAAATATAATGCCTAACTCTCTTTTTTCTTATTTATATATAAGCAGCCTTACATAAATATTATTTTGAGCAAAACTTACGAACGAAACTGGAGCAAACAATCTCTAAAATAAAGTTTGACATTTATTTTACATGAAAAGATTAAAAGTCTTTTGGATTTTATTCCAGAAAAAAAATCAAATTAGAAAATAATAAACTGCGATTGGCCCGATTTGCCCCATATGTCCCAGTTAGACCTGTCTAACGAAAATTCTGCAGAAAAAAAAGAACATCTGCGTATGGTTGTTAATGGCTATTAATCAAAACTTATGTATAACTAAGAAAGTAAAAAGTCGAAGAAAAGTTAAAGAATGGTGAAAAAACCGCAGCTATCTATTTAGGCCAATTTAATAAAATATTTTTATAAGCAGTAATTTATTGTTTCAACAATTATTCTTGTTGATTTTCATTAATAACACAGGCCTGCAAGGTTCTTTTCAAGAAGTGGTAGTGGTAACTTAAGTGGTAGTGGTAGATGTAACTTTTTGCGCTAAAATCGAAATCGATCTCAGAATTTGCCTAGCACGTCAAGTTTTTTAGCTCAACGGGATAAAAGGCGACAAAAATTACTATTTTGACCAGTATGGGTACTTTGTAGCAACAGCACGAAGAATCCCAAAATATTTTTACTAAGCTTGTCGAATAGTACTACTTTTCAGCTTCAAAACGTACTTTTGATCATCCCGATTGGATTTTTTTTCGAAAGATATGACAATTTTAATTTTTGGATTTTTGTGAGTACACAGCCATATGGTACCAACGCATTTCTGTGTGATATTTTTTATTTTAAGATGTGGCTTGTTGTTTTGTATGCAATTTTTTGCACTAAAACTGAATCCGACCTCAGAATTTGTCTACGACGTCAAGATTTGAAATAAACGGGGTGAAAGTGGACAAAAATGACCATTTTGACCATTTTTGGTACTTTATAGCAATAGCAATAGCAAATGACGATCGCAGCAATCGTCATCTGTCTTTTAAAGTTTCTTTTAAGAATAAGTTGGCAAGTTTACCAATGGTGTTTCGTAGAAGATCGGCAATAAGTTTTGAAGGGACAGAAGGCACAGAAATGCGTTCGTACCGTATAGCTATGCCGTCATAAAAGTGCAAAAATTAAAATGGTCATATCTTTCAAAAAAAAATCTAATCGTGGCAATCGAAACTGCATTTTAAAGGTCAAGAGTAGTACTATTAGACAGCCGCAGTAACAATGTGTTGGAAATTTTGTGATGTTGTTGTAAAGTACCCAAATTGTCCAAAATGGCAATTTTTGTCTCATTTTACCCCGTTTATCTTAAAAATTTGACGTGCGAAGCAAATTCTGAGGTCAGATTCGGTTTCAGCGCAAAAAATTACATCGAAAACCACTACCATATCTTATGTGAAAATAATTACCCCCAAATTTGCAGGCCTGTGTAATTATCCCATTATAACTAAAGATTCGATAAAAAGTTAAAAAATATAACAAAAACCGCAATTGTACAAAGCAGCATTGAGTTACATATGAGGGCATCTAGTCAGATAAATTTGTGACATTTTAAGCTCAGGATGAATCCCAAAGGTTGAAAACCAAGTCGCTGGGACACTTCCAAAGTAAGAACTTTGAGAATCCATTATTTGAGAAAAACGCATCTGAAGATGACGATTTCCTTAATTGCACGTGTTATATATATATATATATATTTAAAGATAGTAGTGTACCAGAAGTGAGAGTTTATTCTGGTCAATTGCTATGATATCCCATTCCAAGTACCAAGTCACAATTTTTACACACATCAGGCAGTTTCTTCGCTCAAAATTTCTGAAACAGTAATTTTTGGAATTCCAAGGTCTTCCTCTATCTCTCTCACGGTTAACCGACGACTTCCATTAATCATCACTATCACTCGTTCCACATGCTTAGGTGTTTTGGCCGTTGTGTACCTATCAGAGCATTAAGTATCACTCATAGACTCATCACCATACACTTTCCAGATCATAATGATAGTTTCTGAACATAAATGGACAAGTTTTTGGCAAAATTTATTGCAAACTCTTTGTTCAGTGCATTCCGTCATTCTGAAGTGCGACACATACGTGGTTAGACGTTTGCGCGACTGCGTAATCCAGTTGAATAAAGATTAGCAACTCCATGTCTCTTATTAGGTGATCTCACAAAGATCTCCCATACATTTAAAATACCTGTTCTTGACAAGGGCACAAATAGGTATAAAGTCAAAGCGCAAGGTCGAATACTTTTAGAACAGATCTCGTATTCTCTTTCTTTTATTTTCTAATAGTGCTTTTCATATCATGCCACTTGATACCATCAACTTTTAATTTTCACCTTTTTCGAAACACTTTCTGAAGGAATGCATTAAATTAAAACTGCACTTTAGAGTTTAAAGAGTTAGAAACCAAAGTTTATATATGATGGAGACCATATAAACCTTCTCGTTTGTACTAGGAAAGGAAAAAAGTCCGTTCGAAGTAGCACATCCTGAGCATTCTCGGACTGGGACCGACAATGTAAAAGTTCACAATCTTGCGAAATCATATACGAATCTCGATTCTAAAAGAATCCACGGCGGTGGTCGCGATCTACGACAGGAGAAACGCGAAACGAGGATGAAGCGGGGGAGACGCATCTTGTAGCAAACGCACCCATAAGAACTGCTTGCTCTAGACTCACGTACTTCCTTAATGCCGAATGTACCATCCATTTTCTTGCCATATAAGTTTCTATCAAAGGCCCGGATCGTAATCCAGAAATCTTCCTCTTCTTTCGCGGTGACCCCATGGGAATATACCCGCGGTGAAACTACACGTACGACCCCTCTGGCGCAAAAAATAAACGAAATGTCCGACGCTTACATCGGACCGCTGCTAAAATCAAGAATCAGGTACATATAGATGTCCTACTCACCCATCCTTTCAACAATTATTCATCATTTTAGCAAAAAGGAAACTGTAAATTTTTTCTAGAGTCAATATTCAGACGGACTAGGCTGTAACTAGTTTGCTTTTATTTAGCTAGAATGAAAGAAGTTTTATTTTCTTACGTAAGACAATGCTTTTAGGGTGGACGCAAGACTCCATTCTTCTACCATTTTGAATTTTTGTATTTTGACTTTAGATTCATAATCAGAGATCTAGAAACCCCGTGAATATCTCATTTAGAGACAATAAGCTCATTTACTTACTTTGCTTCTGCCACATTAGATCCGTTATTGCATTCATGTTGAAAATTTTCCAATCTTGAGCCCAGGTTGGTAATCAGCTACCCAAAAAACCACCAGATACTGATTTTAGAGCCAATTTGTCGATTTTTTCTAGCTTCAGTTCATCCTATTGGCTCCGTTATTTTGAATTTGTATATTCAGACTCTAGATTTGTGACTGGCGATCCGAAGAACGTCCAAATACAGAGTTCACTATCACTCAGTTCATTTCTTTAGATTTCTTGTGTCATATTAGATCCGCCATCTTAGATTTAAAATTTTTTTAAAATTTTGATCCCAGGTTTTTAAGCAGAGACACAAGAAACTACTAGGTACTAATTTTAAAACAAGTTAGTCCATTTTTTGTAGTTTGAGTTCATGACATTAGATCCGTTAATTTAAATTTTTATATTTAGACTCTAGATTCATAATGTGGGATCCGAAAAACTCATAAATACTGAGTTCAGAGCTAATCACTTCATTTCTTTTGTATCAATCCGCCATCTTGGATTTTTAAAATTTACCAATTTTGACCCGAGATTCGTAATCAAAGACCCACAATCTCATAAATATCAGATTTTATTATAACATTTTATGGCAAAAATTTTCCGTACAGTAAATTTTATATGAATCAAAAAATTTCAGGTTTTGTATCCGCGATATTGTAATTGTAATTGTAATTTATTGAAAAAGTCCCTAGGGCTAAGTAGCCATCTAAGGAACAAAAATATACATAGTAGTATTCTTAAAACTAATATCATGGCACTGTAAGTGAATACGTGTATTTAACAGTAAACTAATACTATCTGCCAATAAAGAAACAAAAAAACTTAAATAATAAATAACATAGGCCGTTAGAATCACAAAATTATAGTTTGAAGTACATACTGGTATTGTAATTATACGATAAGTGTTAAA
>JAUELO010000084.1:207702-221991 GCA_032357855.1 Amphibolips quercusostensackenii | reverse complement strand
CCAAAATGGCGGACAAAATGCAAAAATGTCCCAAAAACTGGGTTTTTTCCATCATCGTTATTTTTCTCAAAAACTTCGAAGTTTAAAAAAAATTCTAGGGATTAAAAATGTCTTGAAATTAACCACAGAACACTATGAAATTTTTTTAGATTTTTAGAAAAAATTTTTGATTTTTCAAAAAATCAAAAATTTGAAATTTGCAAAAAAAATTTGCAAAGAATCTAAAAAAATTCAAGAATATTCTTTGACTAATTCTAAGACTTTTTTATTTTTGCAAAATGTGTACCAGAGCCTATAGTTTTTGGGAAATAATTGATTACACTTCATGCGAATTCTTTTCAGCCGTTTTTAGGTTTTGAAAATTTACGAATCAGTTGAAATTCGCATGAAGTTTGATCAATTATTTCTCAAAAACTATGAGCTCTAGTACAAATTTTTAAAGAATAAAAATATCTTATAATTAGTCAAAGAATATTCTTGAATTTTTTCAGATTTTTTGAAAAATTTTCTTGAAAATTTCAAATTTTTGATTTTTTTTTCAAATCAAAAATTTTTCCTAAAAAATTGGAAAAAATTTTATTGTGTTCTATGATTAATTTTAAGACATTTTTAATCAATGGAACCTTCTTTTAAACTTTGAAGTTTTTGAGAAAAATAACGATGATGGAAGAAGCCCAGTTTTTGGGACATTTTTTAATTTTGTCCGCCATTTTGGAAGAAAAAGCACATATATAAAAATTTTCTGTTAATGTTTAAGAATTTTTTGCACCGATGGTTAAAAAAATTTTAAGATTTTAACGCGTTTTATGTCTGAAAAAAAATTATAAAAATAAAAAATAAAACATTTGTCAATATTTTTGTATGCAAAAACCGCCATATTTAACTTTAAAGTCAAAATATTAGAATCTTGACTACGGATTCGAATTAAGCTTACTCAAAAACATAAGGAATAGTACTTTTGATGTATGATATGTATTAAAATTTTAACATTTTTTATGTCAAAAATTGACAAAGGCGCGCTACAAGCGCGCGCATGACGATCTAGTATATTTTAATTTAGAACACATATGGAACTAAAGACGAATTAAGGCGGATTGACACATTTGAAAAGACTATGCAAAAACATAGAGGAAATTACAAAGACTGAGGTAAACACATTATCGAGCCCAGTGCAAATTTTTTAAATTATAATTTTCATAACGGTTTACTTCTGTCGGGTCTTGTGCTTCAAAATTGATTAGCGTATGTCCCAAAAACTAAATATCCTACATTATTTGAGCTCTAATATACACTAAATACATTTTACATTATTGATCTCTACCTAAGACCAGAACTACTTACTTAGATATGTCAAACTACAGTGTAAATTGTAGTCCATTATTATATTATCATTTATTATCTTATCACTTTATTTGCAATTAACTATATAAGCAATAAATTGTGGCTACGCCGTAAATATTAGTCAAGAATTGAGAGTCACTAGATAGATTCAAATTTAGTTTCTCTTTCAATCAAAAAATATTTTTATTTTGACTAGAAAAAAGGTAAATTCAATCGAGGAAGATATATTTTCAAGCAAGTAGTTTAATTTTTAACTGTTGAAGATAAATTTCTGAACAAAATTGAAAGTCCAACTTAAAAATAAAAAATTGATTTTCAATAAGAAAAAACTAATTTTGAATTAGAATAATAAATAATTAACAAAAATATAACATTTTACCCGCACTCATTGATTTTTTAAACCAAAAAGTCGTGTAAAACCCAGATATATGTACCAACATATGGCTGTGCACTTGAAGAAAAATTTAGTCCTCTTATTCTTGTTGCAGAATTAAGTTCACAATTCAAGTGTTCGCCTCATGCTTAACCTGTTTCTGGTGTTCATTATTGCGGACCTTCTGCTTCTTCTCCTGAGAGACATTCTCCAGAAAGGTCTTTTCATTCTGCCAGGCTATATTCTCCAGTCTGTTCTCCTCCAAGTGCCGAGCCTCGTTTTCGTGAAAGGTCAAGGTCTCCTCGTGCCAGGGATGCTTCTTCTCTCATACTTGGATTTGCACCTGAAGAACTTAGATTTGTTCGACTTGTTACCTACTTTAATCCGACTGAGGTATTTGAACTTCGAAGATACACTTTTACTCTCGATAAAGCAATTCGATTGAGAATAAAAAAAAAGGTCCTCATTGCCATCCCGACCGAAGAACAAATTGTCTTATCAACTTCCAATGGTGACGTCTACGCAATATTGGAAAAAGTATCAAACACATACAGTGTTTTGTGTGTAATATTTCTAAACAATATTTGGAAGGGAAGACGCGTGAAAATTAACATTAACAGCGGCACTATAGAATCACTGACCTCAGAAGATATCGCGAAATATCCAGTTGGTGCCCTAACCCAATCGCAACGCGTTTTAGAGTATTTTGTGCACAAAAAATAATTCTTCACACTGTAAGTTTAATTACTCACATATTTCGAGAGTCTAATTTTTATATTTTTTGCCTTAAAAATGTTTAATCTTTTGTACTCACTTTTAAGCTTTTTTTTATTTTTATTAAATTTCAAAATGCACTTTGGTAGACTCAGATGATGAAAAATAATAATTGATACAAAATTTTCATTCTTTATGAAAAAGTTTTAAGTTAATTGAGTGAATGTAAACTGATTCATGATATTTGAAATTTAACTGTACTGCGCGAGATAAAAATTGAACAATAATTGATTTTACAAGACCATACTGAATCTGTTCAATGATTCAACTTTTCAATTCAATTACATATACTGGATGTTTCATTTTAAATAAAAAATAACTTTTTAATATGAAGCAATATTGCAAAAATAAGTTTTGAAGTAAGGCCATAGTGTAATCTATTAAAACGTGGTTAAATGCGAAAATAAGTTTTTACGTCAAAAAAATGCACGATTGAAAGACCTTCAACACAAATTTTAATATTATTGTGAATGTATTTTAGCTGACTTGGAAAATAGGTTTTGGACAAAGAGTAATATGCGATTCAAATATAAATTTTCTCAGATTCATAGTGCGCTATGTGCAAGAAATATACATAAATAAACGATATAATATTGAAATTTCAAGTAAAAAAATAAGAAAGATGATAGTTTACATTATTCTATTGTATTGTATGCTTCAAATTAAATTAGTTATTCCCGATTCAATGATTTGCGAGTAATATTCCGATTGTTAATTCTAAGTTCGATCATATTTAAGCAGATTATTACCTCTTTTATCTAAAATAGGTTATACATTTAAAATATCTAAGGCAGAAAAATCATATATATATACATATATATATATATTTTTTTTATACGTAGTGTGAAATATTTTATAAAAGTTTCATTCATTTCATATGAAAATTTTATAAAACAAATGAATATTATATAAAACACTTTACACTATGTATAAACAGTACATGATTTTTCCGCCTGGGATGAGCTAAGGAAAATGTAATAGTTGAATTTTCAGTAACAATAAAATTAATTTTAAATTATATCATCCAAGTAGTTAAATTTTCTACCAAATGGTAGAATTTATCCCTGTAAAAACCAAAATGGTTTTTGCCAGATTTTTAAACTTTTTATCAATACAAGCAAAAAAAAATGTTGTACATAAGTTTTGAAGACTGCACTCAAACGCTTGATTCTGCATAAAGGCCAACGATTTAAGTCGATACGGCAAGCATCTATAATTTTGTGTTCGCAGTAGCTTAGCGAAAAAAGGACAGTAAGTTATTATTTCTAATCATGAGATGTTAAAGATGTCAATGCAGATTTACCATATTGTTATGATAATTTTGAAGCAAAAATTGAAGTGTGTTTAGGCTATTAGCATTAGCATGTGTACATTTTTAAGAATGTTACTCGGTCACAGCATGAGCTTAAGACAGAAGCTGTTTATTTATACAAAAAAATATATACATAATGACACAAAAATTCTATTTTACGACAATCCATTGACATTCCAAGTTTGAACAAACGATCTACTGTCACACCACATCCTAATTAATTTATGAGGTAGTTACAGCAATAACATACGTCATGCGTCACATATTCAGACTAAAAATCTGCACGCTTTGCAGGCACATTTTCATTGCGGCCCTCGCGCGAGGCTTGCTTCGCTCGCAAGTTTACGCGAGCCTAGGGCGCGCGACCGTTGTATCTCGCTCTTTACGCACGAGAATATATTTACCTCGCGCTTCGCGCTCGCTTCTTTATAGTTTTTGCACATAATTCTTGACTCAGATAAAAAAGGAGAAGTTGATTTGCAAATATTATAAAATTGTAAAAACCTCTACAATTAAAATGATTGTTAAACTTGTTTTTACTTTAGATTGAACAAGAAGTTTATTCGCCAAAGGCTCTATCGATCCTAATTATATATAAAAATTTGCAATAAATTATATATATATATATATATTTGTAATACACTTGCTGTTGCGCGCTTCGCGGTCTGATGCTCGCTTTGTAAGCTTTATCGCTGTTACATGCTTTTGGTTTGATTGAGTTTTAAATAAAGGGAAGAGCTAATTTACGTAAGGTTCCACCGACCTTTAGGAACACATTCTCATCCAGACACTCGCGCTTTGCGCTCAATATATCATTTAAAAATTATTTAAACCTCACTTCCCACGCTCATTTCTGTGGACCGTATAATACAAACAAAAAAGTTTCAAAAAATGCTGAATATGGTACGCCATTTAGTCGTCGTGCTTCGCGCTCCAAAATACATTTATAGTGCGCTTTGCTTTTCAGAATAACCGAAGAAGATGAATTTCTATTCAAATACTAAATAATTAGATTTTCAATTGAAAAAATTAGTTTGTCCAGGAAGAGATCAAAACAAAATAGTTAAAATTAAAAAAAAAAGAATTTTCAACTAAAATGATGAATCATCAATCAAAAAGATTAATTTCCAACAAAGTAGTTTCACTTTCTACTTAGTAAATAAGTTTCGAACAAAATAAATGAACTATCAAATAAAATATAATTGTTGCTATTTCAACCAAAAAATACTTCAATTTCGAAGCGGAAACAGCTGAATTCCATCAAAAAATACAAATATTCAACAAAATAGTTCAATCCACAAACAAAAAAAACTACGCGTTCTATCAAATAGTAATCGCTAACAAATTGGTAGATCTTTTTTGAACGCATACTTTTTCTGATTCATTTTTTTAATTTTGGCGTTGTTTTCCAAAAATTAATTTTTTTAAAATTCTCAATGTCATTTTTCAAGCTGAGAACAAAAATTACGCATACATTTAAAAAATAATTCACAACAAATTCGTAGCTCTTTTTTGGGTTAATAAATGTTGTCTATTTATTTTTTGTTGTATCTTTTGATTTTTCATTATTTTTTGGGCAATCAAAATTTGAATTTTTGATTTTCGAAAAAGATTCAAACAGTTTTTACGAAAATCTTCTAGTGCGCTTAAAAAGCAAAGTTTTTGTCCTCTTAACTTTCTTTCATATCGTGCGTTGTTTGTCTTGAAATTTTAATTTTTAGCTCGTTTTTGTTTAATTTTCCAAATGCTGTAACTTTGGTACTTTGATTCTTATTGAAAGAAATTAGTGGGATAAATTGTTCGTTTTTTTCATGCGTACTGCAAACGTCTGAACAGAATTTTGAAATTAAAAAAAAAAATTGTCTTAACAATTTAAAAAATGCTCTTTTTTAATTTTCTTGCCAACTTGACAACGTTTTGTGAACGTTGCAGTTCACTTCTTCAGGGCTAACCTGAAACTGAAGTCTAAAGTTATCTTGTTCTTATATATATATGCTCTCTACGATGCCTGTGATTGGCCAGAGCACCATACTATTGAGGTTGGTTAAACCTGATTCGCCAAACAAGTCTTTTTCAAAAAACCTGGGAAAACGGGAAGTCAAATCTGATTGGTATTATACCCGCTATCCCTATTAATGTTATTAGGGTGTTTCAAGATTTCAATTGCTTCTCTGTGTTTTTTTGGAAAAATATTACATGTTTTTGCGATGATGGTAGATTTGTCAAATAAAATGCTATGTCCTATTTTGATATAATGCTCAGCTAGTGCTGAGTTATTCAAAAGTTGTTATGATATTTTTATAGGGTGTTCATAATTCAACGTTTCTCATTTTCTGACGTTTTTTCGTATCGTGCGTTGTATGGCTTCACGTTTAAAAACAGTTTGTTTTAGATTAGAATTATACTTATTCAGAACATTCTCTATTACAATTTAAAAATATAATAATGCTTTCCTAAAATTTACAAGAATAATGCTGCAAATTTTGGTAAAACTATGATAAAAAAAAATTCAACTTCAAACAATTTTTTTCTGCAACAAGTTTTCTTCCAAATCTGACCAATTTTTTATTTGGAAAACGTATTATAGTCGTGAATTTACTTTTTGTATATTTTAATAAATTTCCTAAATTCCTAGTGTAAAGTAGAATTCAATTTGTTCACTAAATGTTCAATTGAAATTTAGAAATATGGTAAATCTCTTTTCTCAAAATTTCAAAGGAGAAAGCTTCAAATTGTGGCAAATTCTTACTGGAAATAGAAATTGCATTTGTAAAGTGTGATTGCAATTCTTTAAAGAAATTTCCTGCTCAAAAGTCAAAGTTCTAAATATTTTCAGAAACTGCTTGTTTCAAACAGAAAATTATAATTCTTTGCAGGATAATCTGTTTACAGGTCAAAATTATAAAATATGTTAATTAAATAGCTTTTCATCAATAAAAAATAATATCTATGAAAACAGTTTTTTCTAAGTTATAAGAAAAATTATGTTTTGAGTGAATAATTTTAGTTGCGTATTTAGTTTTCAAGCTCATTTTAACATTTGATACATTCCATTTAGTCACATTTTATTACTAATTTTATGTGTACTTTTAATATTATTTTTTTTAGACACTCAACTGATTTTTTGACGTCAGCACGGTTTTAGTGTATATGTAGATCAGATTTCGAAAATAAATAACTACTTGCTTAAATCCAGTTACTAAGATTTGTAATATATCCAAAAGACAATATTTGCTTTGAAGAATGAAAATTGGCTAAGGCTACGATAATTGTGTGAAGAACCACGCCCGATCAACGGATTCCCGTCCGCAACCTAGTCGCGGGAAGCGAAGACGTGGGAACCAGTGTCGCCTAGAGGACGGAAAATCCAGAAAAAAGCCAGAGTACCTGAGCAGGTGCCTGCTGAAGAGCCGGGCGAGCTCTCCAACAACGAGGAGGAGGTGCCAGAACAGCGCTTAGATAAGGTCAGGAGGTGTTATAATCTTCGAGAGATTTTATGTTTTTGTTAATCTTAAGATAGGGCTGCCGGAACGCATTTCTACTTTATATGTACGGTCGCGATAGTTGCTTTGTTAATTTTAGTTAAGAAAATTTGTTTTCTCCTCCTTAGTCCGACCATCTCAATTTTTTTTCTGTTTTTACTCAAAATGGTAAGCGAGCTCTATCCAGGAAGGGGTGGACTTATAGTCTACTAAATCCTATAGTTAAGAATTATTGAGAAAGCAATTTGCTACGAAAATTCCCCGCTTGTGTTTACTAAATAAACATAAGCCAGTAAAACCTTTCAGGCTAAATTGCTTTGTAATGGCTTTGACGAGCTCGATTCCCCCATGAGTCATAATACTTTGGACGAGATAAAAGAGA
The DNA here is from genome assembly GCA_032357855.1 of Amphibolips quercusostensackenii. Classification (NCBI taxonomy): domain Eukaryota; kingdom Metazoa; phylum Arthropoda; class Insecta; order Hymenoptera; family Cynipidae; genus Amphibolips; species Amphibolips quercusostensackenii. Next base: position 214,327 of record JAUELO010000084.1, on the reverse strand, counting down.
GCCGTGAAATCATACCCAGCATAGCCGCCGCGAATCGAGAAAACAAGGGCCCTGGCCAGTGACGGCTAACTTGATATTTTTTTTTCGTTTTATTTTATTTATTTATTTACATGCATAAGGAATTTTTCTTCTACCAGAAAGTAGCATAAAATTAACTAACTTTCTCTCTACAACTTATTTAATCACGGTTATATTCGTTAAATTAATGTAATTCTGATTTTGTAGTTTTATTGTTACTTATTTCTATCTTAACTTGTATATTTAAGGCCTTCGGTATTTTAATTTGTAAATTTAACTTTTAGGATTTTAATTTTTTAGCCGTTGTACATTAAATTTTGTTCTTGCTTTATTCTTTTTCTTTTTCTTTCAAATTGCTATCTTTTAACTGTCATTTAATATTATTTTAATTTTTCATCCGGACATTGTAGCAACCTTATATCTATTTTCATTTTGCGAATATTGTAGTTTTATTGCTATTTTCCTGAAGTATTTTGTGAAAATGCTAAAACATTTCCAATATCCGCGTTTAACGGTTATTTTTTGAAACCAGATGCTACAGGGCGTTACAAACATAAACAGCACGCTCTGCTTCACCAAAAGGAGAAGCGAAAGAGGCGGCAGCAATGCCCCTCGATTTTTAATGCGATTGCGCCAGAGTCTGGGCTAATAGCTGGCTGGCAGGCTCTCGTTAAATACCAGCGCGCTTGACCGAGTCGGAGACTCTCGCTCAGCCTTTCAACCGGGACTGACGTCTCACAGTCTGTACCTTTTTAGAGGCAGAGTAAACAATTTAAATTAATTTCAGTCTTCTTGATTCTTACTTTTTTTTCTTCTCAGTGGTCGGTACGCTCTCCGTAGCTCCGCGAAATCCTCCTTTCTCTTTTCCTCTTCCACTTTCTCTGAGGCCGGTACGCTCCCTGCAGCTCTGCAAGCCTCCCTTATTTTCTTTCCCGAGGCTGGTACGCTTATCGCAGCTTAGCAAGCCTTCCTCTTTTTTCTCTCTTCAGAGGACTGTACGCTTATTGCATCTCCGCAAACCTTCCTTTTTCCGAGAGCGGTACGCTCATCGCAGCTCTGTAAGCCCTTCTTTTTCTCTCTCCTCTGAGGCCAGTACGCTTATTACAGCTTCGCAAGCCTCGCTCTTTCTGTCTATTCCGAAGCCGGTACGCTTCTTGCAGCTCCGCAAGCCTCCCTCTTTCTCTCTTTCACAAGGCCTGTACGCTCTTTGCAGCTCCGCAAGCTTTCCTCTTTTTTCCGAGGCCAGCACGCTCTTTGAAGCTCCGCAAGCCTTCTTTTCTTCTCTTTTCCTAAGACTGATATGCTCGTTGCAGCTCCGCAAGCCTCCCTTTCTCTCCTATCTGAGGCCGGTACGCTCTCTGCATCTCCAAAAGTCTCTCTTTCTTTCTCTCTCTTTCTCACTCTCCCCCTGCCTCCTATCTTTTGCCTAATCTCTTACCCTCGTCAGCGTAATAACGCGTCTTCCATGCCTGGATGCATTTAAAAACGCTTTCGCGCTGGCAAACAAACACAATCCCGTCGTCGCATGGCCGCTATCCGCAACTCCTTCCCTTCTAGTACGAAGGACTGCCGTCCTTCGCTCTCCAGTCTATTGTTCGCTCAGTGGTCCACATTCCTCCCACGTCCTGCATATACCTCACTCGACCTTTACCTACTGGGCCTTCTCTTGTCACTCTAACCAAGGCCGACGACCACACGCTTCCATCCACTCCCAAAGGACTGCCTCTAACTCTGGGCAAATGGTTTGCTTGCACAACCTCCTCCCAGGACGTCGAATCTGACGACACCACCGACGACGAGGTAATGCTCCTGGACGACCTGGACTTGTGCAGTTTTTTTGGCAGCCCTGCGTTCCGCAGCAACGTCTACAACAACCGACACCTCTTAGATCTAGCCGGAAATCAAACAACCCAGCTAGTATCAGTCTGATACCCATACCCTTGATAAGAGAATTAACTGCTTCGATCTTGACAAGTAAATTAAAAAGGTAACATACATAAGAGTCATAAGAAAAAAAAGACATACAATAATTACTAGCGGACATAAAGTACTTTGGAGCATTACCAGCTAGCCAGTACTGGACTAGTCCTTGCCCAGTATAGATGCCCAGTACTAGGACTCTGGTAATCTGTACCAGGTCAGTACTGCGCCAATGGTGTATATCTACCTGGGTTATTATCTAAAAACAAAATTCAGTTACTTTTATAGTAAATTTACTGATTTTTATTAACATTAAAAAACAGGATTTAAAAGTTACAAATAGCTTTTTTAAATTGCTAAATAGTAACAGAAATATAAGTAATAATTTATTTTAAAAAATATATATTTATATTTTTCTTCATGATATTTTTTTTACATTGCATATGTATCACAATAGCTCATAGTCTCACTAATCTAAAAAAAAATGTAATTAAATAATATTTTACATTATACATATTATTAATTTTCCATATCAAACCAAAACCAAAGATATGGTATTTTCTTGGTTAACAGGTCATTTAAATTTGTAAAACTAGAAGTAAATTGACTATGCAGTGACGGTCTTTGATCGAGTAGTCTTGTAGTTATAAAAAACTTTATTTAGGATATAATTGTTTTTATTTCTCTTTCTTCCATTCTTTATAATTCAATGAATAATTGAAAGAAACGTCTAACATTCATAGATACGATATTGGAAATTGGGAAAATAAGACGGCCGGCTTTTACGAAAAATTTGTTCTTATGAAGGTTCGGTTAAAGATTTTTGCTGAATATGATTACCATAATTACTGAGTAGTCACAGTTAATTATCCCGGGATGCTTCTGAAGAAATTACCCCTAAGCGGAGGCTTAACATCCGTGCCGAAAGACAAATGGCACTGGAATGAGGTGTCTTAAACGGTGACTTCAGAATACCGTGCGACCTTTTGCAGTATGCAGCCTTATCTTTACATGCGCAGCTCTACAAGGATGGACAAACTCTTTCCTTAACTGCTAATAAAAACAACAATAACGCCATTAAACAACCAAAAAGTTCTAGATGCGGTTGAAACAATTGAGCGGGCAGTGCACCCAAAAATGGATCAGCAAATAGTGCCATTCACCTGGGAGTTCAGGAAGCTGAAAATAATTTAGATACAAACGCGACGACAAACTGACAAATTGCGTACATAGGGTGAACAAATAAATTAAGTGATGGCTCAAAAGACAACTATGATGCATTATCTCTATTTATAAAGTTTTTATAATGCTTATGCACACGCTCTAATACCAGAAACACTTTAAGCTTCAGCATGTTTCACGTTAAGCATCTGAAAGATGATCGCGATTTTAGGACGATAAGGAATATTAATATCCGAGTCCCTCCAAATCCCTAAGACCTGACTAAAATAGATAACTTTTTTCGCGAGGATATCTCAAAGAAGTCTGACCTCTGGACCATCAATCGCTCAATTTATAGTGCTGCAAGAGCTTTGGCTTATTCAAATAGATAGCGTAAGCCGAAAATGTATCAAAAGCCCTAAAAACGCTTGCATTAACTAAAGAAGAAGATTAAATGGGCAAAACAAAATTCGTTCCATGGTTAGTGTGTGATGGACTACGTAACATCTAGTAGACTGTGCACGTAAAGGGTTTTGAAGTTCGCCCGAGGACTTAGGATCTACAATAACACACTGAACAAGACAAAGCTGCTGACAATCAAGAAGCAGATTTTTGTTAAAATACGGGTGTTACCTGACGAAATGAGGAGCATTTTAAAGAGGAAAAAATAGATCAGGGAGAATCAACAGCTTGTCGCTGACCCATCGCGATTCTTTACAGATCATCATGTTACTGTTAAAAATCCTCCCAAGCCCAACGAGGTAAGAACTCTTTAAAAAGGGGTATGCAAGATCCAGAAAACACTTGAGCTGAAAAATATACTAATGTTATTTACTTTGTGGAGTTTTGCGACAAACTCATAACATCGGTGGGAAAATGTCTATCAATCACTGAAAAAAACGTATCAAAGGTATTTAGGGTCTAGAAGGACTTTTTCGCTGCAGGATCAGATGAGCCGTTCTCTAGAAAAATGGCTTGAGTCAATTTAGGTTGTTTTCAGAATTTATGAATTATTACATCTTCGCGTGCCTCCATTTAGCATATGTGAAGTTGTAAGCAATGTAAACAAATGGATAAACTTACTCAGTCGGTATAGAAGCCACTTCGTGAAAGAGCGATGACAGCGATAACAGTGATATATATATATATATATATATGTATTCTGAGAATATTTAAATAAATGTAATTTAATATAATGTATAATCAGTTTAAAATAAAATTATTGCAATACCATCACTTTATCCTACGTTACGCATCTTTTTGAAGACTTTTTCAGTCCTACGTTAAAACGGCTTAAATATTAATTTATTTGTACTCTAATAAATATTAATATTGAATGTTTGATTTTTATGACTGATAACAATTAATTATTGAATACTATACTTTTTAAGTAATGCATAATGAATTACACAAGAATAAAAATATCCACTTATCAATCACCGTACATTCTTAGAAATGCAATTATCTTAAAAAGACATTTTTCGACCTAAGCTTTTTTTTAAGTAAACGGCTGAGATGGTGTCAAGAACTTCTAGTGAAAGAAATTTACTTCTGTACATCTGCCCCGTATCGTAAACTTGTAGGTATTTAAAGTCAACACGCTTCTCCGCAGTAGCTGTTAGTAGGACGCACAGTACTTCTATCTCACGAACGCGACTTGTTCAACCTAAGGAACTATAAGCCAATATCTTGTCTTAACAAGCTGTATGGTATCTTTACAGCTATTCCTAATCACAACATTTTTCGAAAAATTGATCATGTGTGGAAAGAAATGTACAAGCAACATGTCTCAACAAATTTGTAGCAGGCTACCAAAAGAACATGCTAATTGACAGGTGCTTTTGCAAAAAGGCAGCAGCCCATCAACGCGTCCTGTCAATGGCCTGGATTTACTGCCAAAAAGCTTTTGATTTAACCTCTTCTAGACTTATCATCTGTGTTTTAAAAATTGTGATGCTTCACCCACAAATAGTGAAACGCGTAAAGAGATTAATGCTCCTCTAGAAAAATACATTCACTATGGCCGTAGGTATGATTTAACACGGTTCCCCTGGGAGCTGGTGTCATTTTCATAGATGGCTGTTGCTCCTAAGGGCACCTTGTAGTAGTTGTTTAACCTTTTTTGATATTTGTGTGCAAGTGAAACACTTGAATAGTATGTGTTCAGAGTACATAGCGTGTGCATGACACGCTCTGAACCTGATTCTGGAAACTTTTTAACTAAAAATAGGGCTATAGTACGCTAAGATGGAAGTGACACCGGTAAGGCACGTAAAAAGGAAAGACTTTGTGCCTAAATAAGGTCCGAATTATCTAAGAAAAAACATTTAGCTTCTTTGACAAGCGCTGTTCTTATACATTTCTGTAAAAGTTTTAATGCATTTTCTGGTCAAGGAGCATCTGGCAGACATTTTTTATCTCAGCTTCATTTACTTTGGCTATGCCCAAGCCTGCTTCGCCGCTTTGTGAAAAAACGCTTTTTTGTCAATCTCCTCGTGTTTCCTGACCGTTTCTACGAGAGAGTCTCTTTCATTTACGACGATTTGAGTCATACCCAGGATATTTCAATTTTAAAGTCATTGAAAATTTATAGAAATAATATGCAAACTCTCCAAAATTTGACCAATCTTGAGCGTGACAATGTCGAAGGACGTGAACCCTAAACGAGTAAAGCAGAATGCAGGACGGTCAAGCGTTTAGACGCAGATACCTTGTTTAACGCTGTCAGGTTAAAATACCAAATCTTTCAGAGAAGTTGCTAGTATCTGCTTTGGAGAGACTCTTTTGCTGATGTTATGGTATCTGATGTCACTTATATCTACGAGCCCAGGCTTATATATATATATATAAAATACACAAGTGACCTTATGCTTGCGTTGATAAATGCCACCATAGAAGTGACTAGAAGCATTGCCCAATTAGAGATATGGTGGCAGAAATTTGTGGCAAAAGAAAAGAGAGCTTATAATGTCGCTTAGAAATATGCCGCTTTAAAAGGAAAAGCTGCTGACCACTAGGCAGAACATTGTTAACAAAATTAGAGTACTAGCTGACGCTAGAAGAAGTCTACAGCAGAGTAAGGGGTGTGTCAGAAAAAATGCGCGGTTTTTCTCTGACACATCTCGACTATTTCGATACCCTTTAGTTACTTTAAACCACTTGTCCAAACTAGAGAAGGTCAAACTATTTTTTAAGAAAGTCAATGGAATCCAGCATCCAATGAATAGAAACACAGATAACAACAACAGCTTTAAGGAGCTGAGCTTTTGTTGAAAGGACTTTTCTTTAACCTACCAGCATCTTACCTTCATTTTAATCCATATCTGAAGTCGGAAGAGTCAATTATGAGGTAGCTGATGGAAAGACACACAGTACACCTCCCAAAGAAGGGCAACACATCTGACCCTAAGAATTACAGGCCAATAATTTTCCTAAACACGCTGTATAAAATCTTCGCAGCTATCCTGAACAATAGAATCGGTCGGATAATTAGAGCTGTATGGCAAAAGATGTATATACAACGCAT
>JAUELO010000084.1:186568-198774 GCA_032357855.1 Amphibolips quercusostensackenii | reverse complement strand
GCATCAACCACTCATTAACTTGTATATTACTCGTAGCATCATCACCATACACTTTCTGAATCATAACAATAGTTTCTGAAAATGATTGGCCAAGTTTTTGGCCAAATTTAACGCATTCTTTGCTTGATGCGTTTTGTCATCCTGAAATGGTAAAAATCGACTTGTTTTTGACAATTTGAGAACTAGGTACTAAGATAGAGCACAAGGTCAAATACTTTCAATATAGACCTAGTATATTAATCAAACTTTGTGAATACGGCAGAGTGTATCCACCCAAAAATAAAAATTACACCTCGCTTGCATGCCCTAATAAATATTTGTGAAAGTGGCAAATACTTTTCTTATAAACTACCATATAATAGGACTAAAATTTGCTAAAGTTTGAGACCCATCGGAAAAATTTTATTATTTAATTTTTTATTTTTAGCACAAATCATTTATAACAGTAAAATATACTGATTGTATATCAAAAGCACAGTTTACGTTGTACAAAAGTTTGTTTACTGCGCTAGAAGAAATGCGCTATAATCTAATTAACAGAAAAAAACGCATAACGTAAAGTCGTCTGCAGTTCACAGTTTTATTTATATGATTATAAAACTTGAAAAAGGACATCTTATTTTACGACTTGATATATTAATCAGGAGAAATCGTTAGAAAGAATGAGTTAAAAACGTTATTTTTGAATTACAGACCAAAGTACAGCTTATAAACGCTTTTACCTAATGAACTCAATCTTGTCAAATGTCATACAAAAATGAAATGTCACGTTTAATTTTTTGTTGAGTGAAGAATACGGTGAGATGATGCATGTTTGCGTCCAAGTTTTGAAACGTCTAAAAATTTAAAAACAAGTTCCGCTAATTATTTCACTTATTTTTAGTACAATTAGGCTCTTTTATCTTTATTGTTTCAACGTAAAGTGTGAAATCAATTATAAATATCAAACAAGCTGTATAATATCATTGTTTCCACAATCTAAAAATGTGGTTCATTTATAATAATAGTGAAAATTAATTATGCTGTGAATTTATATTCTTAAGATTTTGCCAATATCCTTAGTTTATTTTCAACGACGTCTGTAGCCACATCCAGGATAAACGTAGTTGATTCAGCTACATATAATTTTTTTCCGTAAATTGAATAAGATACACATGTGCCATTTTTTGATGATAAAGTAATAAATTAGCTTTAAATTTATTTAAAAATTCACTATTTTTAACATGCAGGCGCACTGACAGTAAAAAACAATACTTTGATTTCAAATAAATTTTTCATAAATATAATTAATAAAGCATGCATATGACGCTTCTTAGGAAGAAAGTGATAAATGAAATAGCCTAGTGTTACTTAGTAGTTGAACTCTTCTTATTTTGATTGTTATGAAATGTAGATTTTCTTGCTTAAATATAAGGGGAATATTAAAACGATCCTCACAATGATTTCAACAACTTTTTCTCACAGGATATGTTTTTCACGTTTATTTTGAATTGGTTTTCAACCTCAATAGTATAATCAAAAAATCTCCTGTGCTTTTGGATTGTTTGGTAATGTCGATTTTTTTGCTTAAATATTTAAGGGATATTAATTAAAAAACTTAAATTAATTACAACACTTATCCTGGTAGGGGGCACTTCTTGCACTTATGTTTAATTGATTTTTCATTTGAATAGTTTAATCAGAAAATACAGCGTGGTTTTGGGTTTTCGGCAATGTCGATTTCCTTGCTTGAATCTTTAAGGAATATCTTATAATAATCCCTGAACAGCTTGTATACACACAATTGTAAATCTGTTAAGTTTACTGTTACTACCGGTACTAACTTTTTGTTTCAGCCGGTCTAATCTAAAAAATATAATACATCTAGCCTAATTTAAGAAAATATTTCTGAGATAGATAATATCTGAATAATACACACATTTTTTTATTAACAGACATGTTAAAATTAAAAGTTTGGCATTTGCTTCAGTAAAAGCTCTCTATTTTCTGATAGTTTTCTTTTAAATTATTGATTTGCAGGTTCGAAATGACAAAAAGAAATTATAATGACAAATTTTGAAAAAAAAACAATTTTCCGCAGATTTGGTGCTGTGGCCTTTCTTTTTCTCACAAACTATTCGATACAACAATTAAGACTAATAATTAGTTAGAATAATTATATTTATCAAAATTTTCATTTCTTAATAATTACTAATAATTAGTACGATTTTTTCCACGCAAATTAAAAATTGAACACCCATTAAGCTCTTTAAAGTGTTGCATTCTTTAATACACCAATATATTTGGCATGCGATGGTGTTGACGAATTATTGCTGGAGCAGTGTGTAAAGGTGTTGACCCGAAAGGAATTTTTGCAAATCTGGCTTCTGCTAGTTGCAAATTAACGATGGGGTTGGGCACTGTATAAACTACAACCTTGCGGCCTTCAGCATCAAATACTGGACAAAGCTTATTATTTATAACTATTCCTAAGATAAAACTCTTATGCACTCCCACTTCAATAAGTCCTTGTGGTATTTGTTGGATGTGACCACTTGCATCTTCGTAAGAACGAATATAAGGATGCAGAATAGGCTCCGTATATACCCGTGATCGCTTCTTTGCTTGTGAACTTAATTCTGTAAGCAGACATAGAAATGGATGAATTTTACCATGTATAACAATTAATATAATTTACTTATTATTTAACTTACTATAGGGAAAACCAGTAAGAGGTGGATAGAAAAACTTTTTAAGTCCTAGTATTGATTATTGACGAACAAGTGGGAAAAGTTTTATCTACTCAATTAAAGTTGGAACAATTATTTTCAGCAATTCCATCACGTAAAGAATTTAGCCATTTATCCTATATTTTTCACTTTTTAACATGTCGCAATTTTATTTAGATGGCACTCTTATGGTATGAAGTGAATATTCATGTTTTAAGCCTTTCCGATCAATTGTCGATGGACATTGTGTATGAATTTATGGAAAAGACTCCACAACTGTTATTTGAAAAGACTTTTTTATTTTTAAAGTGATAATTTGTAATATAATATAGAAATTTTATTAGCTTTAAACTATCTTTCCTAAAATGCAACGATAACTTCTTTATTTTAAATTTTAAATTTAAAATTTTAAATTTTTATTATATATCTCCTATAGGCTGCATTCTCTATACTCTCAATTAGGAAGACCCCTATCCTAAATAAGAGTGAAAATTTAAATGAAAAAGCCACTGCCTCATGTTCTCTACAATTGTTGTATATAATAATCTACTATTTATTTATTCAATATGACTATGCTAAAAGTTGATAAGAAAACCGGAAATCCCGGAAAAGTCGATTTTTCTGATCTCCGACTACCAAAAGTTAACATCAAGGACAAGTTCAATACAGGACACAAACGTTTGCATTCAGATACAGATTTTACATTATCCACTTTCACTGATCAAAAACCATCCAGAAATGTGGACCAAAAGACCACTGAACAAAAAGAATGGATTTAAACAAATAAAAAACCGAAGTAGAAAAAGAAAAACTCCAAAACTGCCTCACCCCTAAAAGAACGAAATACAGAAGAACAACTAGCCTCTATTGAAAAGAACATTGGGCAATCTAAGCACAAATATACTTTCAACTATTTACAATAAAAAAGTTTTTTCGAAAACGTAACAGATGCTAAATATCCAGCTTCGATTGACAAGGATTACTGTAAAAATTTTAAACTTCTCATCTCTATGATGAACGATATGTATATCCATCTCAAAGATTAAAGTGACAAATCTAGATATACTAAAATTATTAACATACTAAAAAATTCACTGCGAGAACAAGAAAATGATTCTTCTAATGATGAGGAATCTACATCTTATTGTTCGGAAACATATGAAAACCCCAAAAAAACTAAAACAAGAGAAAATAACAGATTGGATCGAGACAAAAGTAGAATACTAGAAATATTTTACGCCAATGGATCTTCAAGTTATACAATGGAATTTGAATTGATTTTATTCTCGTATTGAATTCCTACAATTACTCATTAAAGATTTCAATCCAGCTGTTATTTGTTCACAGGAAACAAATTTTAAAGATTTACCTTGTTTAAACTTAAGAAACCATTTTCCTGCTTTTAAAAATAGAATCAGTACAGACCATGCCAATGAAAGCATAGCAATCTACATAAAAAACGATATCCATTTTTAAGAATTGAACTTGAATACTAACTTAGAAGCGATAGCGGTACAAATTCTCTCTTTTCTGGGTTCCATCACACATAGAAATTGAAGGAAATGAGGAAGCAGATGAACTATCAAAGTCAACCTGTACTCTCCCCGAACTTGATGTACTCGCAGAAGTTGAGCCTCAATATTTACTCCAAACCTTCAGTGAAACTACGATCGAGATCTAGAATAATGCATGAAAAACACCTCCTACGACAAAACATTACGAAATAAAAAGTCACGTCCTTGAAAACAGCAACATCCTCTTAGAAACCCGTAAGGACCAAGTAACGTTAACCAGACTTAGAATTGAACACACCCATATAACCTACTATAATCTGATCTTAAAACTAGACCCAACTTAATGTGAAGAATATAAAGTAACTCTCTTCGTCAAACATCTTCTAATTGGATGCCCTAAATACCGTAACTTGAGAAGAACACATCAGCTACCTAATAAATTAGAAAAGATGCTCATCGATCCAGCAACGTTTTAAAATCTTTTAATTTTTCTTCAATAAATAAATCTTAAGGACCCAATTTAGCTTGTGTGGTGACCAGCGTTAACAGAGGCAAATAATTATGTTTATAAATTAACAGAAATAACAAAACAAATTATTAATCAAAGTGAAGGTCGTTATCTAAATAAAAATAAAAAAATAAAAAAATAAAAATCTAGGGACGTCAACATGCGCTTGGCGCTAGTATTAATAATAATGTACTCTTGAAAAGTTGTGATTTTAAAAAACTTAATAAAGCTATAATTTAAAAACAAAAAAAATCACGTTCAAAAATTAGGTAGCTAATATAGTTAAATGTGCTTTTATATTAAAGCAATATTTTCTTCAAATAAATTAATGTCCATCGACTGAAGTGAAAGTTTTTTTTCTATTTAGAAGATATGATTTCTTGGTTCAAAAAAGAGCACCCAAAAATTTTACCAAATACTTCTTTAAAACAAATAAATGTGTTTCTAATTGCAGTAAATAATTTCTGTGTTCCTAAGATGCGATATACTGTTCAGAACAAGTATATAACAAAGTTGGCAAAATATTAATTAATTCAAAGAAATTAGTCCATGCCTTAAAGAAGGTATAGAAGTAATTAAAAAACAATTTATGAAAATAAGCTTAGCTCAAAAGGATATTGTAATTTATATAATGATATTTTAATAAAAAAAATATATATATATATGTTTATTTATTTTTACGGGGTGAATGGAACCACCTATCAAGCTCTTTAAAATATTAAATTTTTTAATTCACCAATTAAATGACATTGAAAAACATTTAAAAGCCATATAAATAATCATTTTAACAAGTTAAGAAATAAATAAATAAGCCAGCGTTTGTGAAAAGTACCAAATTGCAGCTGCAGTTTTTGAACAAACTATGTCATATAACAAAGTAGATCTACATATTCTCACAGTTTAAACAAATATTCGAGGGAAGCAGATTTTTATTGATCCAACGTTATCTCTACCAAGGCTTTAATTATACTGTTAGGAAATACTTGAAAATGCAGTCATTTTTAATGTACACATTATTGATTTTTCCAATTAATGTTTATTAAATACAAACTATTCTACATTAAAATGAAAGAAATGTAAAATACTTTAAACGACAAGAGATTTCGTATTAATTGAAATAATCGCGAATTATCATATATTATTGCAAACAATACTGACTGAGCGAAAAGAAATTACATGTAATTACAAATTGTTTAATATGAATGCTTAATTTTAGTCAGCTCAGTGACAGCGATCGTAAATACATACGAAACAAATATAGTAATATCTTCATTTTGTATTTCAATTTGAACGAAATTTGAAATAAAAGATACTATACTGCAATTAGGAATGCACTAAAATATTATTGATATAAGTATAATAGTGTTATATTTACGCATAGAATGAAGAAAAAGCACTAAGGTGAAAAACAGAGTTTCAATGCGGATCTCCATAATCTCTGAATGAAGAATGTCTTGTAAAAATTTCGTGAAGCCTGTGACTATAATGAACATTCTTAAAGAAGCTTTATGAGAGAACTGTCTTATTCATCATTCTGAATAATTTTTAATTTTAAGGCGTATTTGTATTTTTCTGATATATTTGTATTTCATAAGTACAGAACAAGTAAGAAGGTTAAAAAAGACTTGCTACGTACTGGCAAAATCAAGATAATGATGTCAGACATAATTGCACGTTACATTACCAGATATTTTCATTGGTGACAGAATCACTTGCTTCAAGAATTTTTGACGGTTTTCGGATGACTTGACATTGCAATTAATTACAATTTTTTATTTCTGTTTTGCATGTAATCAAGTCTTTAACACACGGTTTTTTTTCTGCGAATCTGATCATCTTTCAAATAAACGTGGAAGGTATTGTTTATCAAAGAAAAAAAAATCGTTGAACAAGAGATCTCTGGCTTTATCAGCTGATAAATGTAGAAGAAACTTTCTGCTTTAATTGAAAATAGTAATTTCTCGTGCTCATAAATTCTTCTACTTTTTACACTTCGGATTGACATTTAAAAATTTTTTATTGCATTCACTTTACATTGGACATCTTTTAGAAGTTTGGTGTTATAAATTGCGAATCAGAATTCAAAAGCTTCAATTGCAATCTATAACACATGAATTACAGTTAATTTAAAATTTGACTTTAACTCATTTTAATTAAATTAAAGTTAATGCAATTAAATTACAGGGAATTGAACTAAATTAAGTAGATTTAACTAAATTATGTATAGGGACGCTCAAAAGCTACGTCACGCTATTATTGAAACATTTTCCATCCCACCTCTTTTAAGTCACAGATTATCACACAAATCTTGAACTACCCAGAGTGAAGTCACAAATCCGAACAACCCCTCTTTTATAAAGTTTTTTTTTTAATTTCATTTAATAAACGTCTACAATAAAGCACAAAACATGCTACACAAAACGCACTTCAAATACGAGAAATAGAGTGTTTTTTCGCGAAAATAGGGAAATACATTATTTTGAATAAAATTATTGTATTGGTACTATATTTTATTATTCAATATGAAACGCTTCAGATTTCAAGTCAAAATATTTTGCGTTTTCAACTAAATAGTTGAATTTTCAACCAAAGAAGATGATTTTTCAACCAAATTGTTGAATTTTCAATGAAGAGAAAACTTAATTTTAAACCAAATAGTTCAACTTCCAAACCAAGGAGACAAATTCCTAACGTAAAAGTAGAATTTTCAACTATGAGCACATATTTTAAACCAAATGGCCAAATTTCTAAACAAAAAAGAATTAACTTCAACTACAGACAGTTGAATTTTTAACCAAGTAATCGAATCTTCAAGACCAAAAAGATTAATCTATCAGAAGAGAGTTGAATTTTTAACTAAGAACTTTGCTGCTAAAGAAGGTAAACATTTAATCCAGAAAAGAGAAATTTTCAATCCACAAAGACAAATTTTCAATAACGCAGTTTATTTTTTGAATAAAGAACATTTATTTAACAAAATAGATAAATTTTCAACGGAAATATTAAAATCTTTAAAAAAATAGTTGATTTTTCAAACTAATGGTTGCATTTTTAACAACAAATAATTAATTATGAACCAAGCAGTTCCATTTACAACTAAATAGTTTAACTTTCAAGTAAGACGGACGAAATTTCTACAAAATAAATACATTTTCTACAAAATAAATACATTTTCAACGAAATAATTAAATTTTCAACCTGATACGATATATTTTCAAATGAGTTGTTTAATTTGAAAAAGATTAAACCAAAACTAAGAACAGTCGCATTTTCAATCAGATAGTTGAATTTTCAAGTGAAAAAAAATATTTTCTTAAAGTCAGTTGAATTTTTAATCCAAAATGACAATTTATTTATCCAAACAGACAGAATTTTAACCAAAAAGTTGAGATTAAAATAGAAGAATTGAATTTCCAACAAAATATTTGATTTCTCATCAAAATAAATTCATTTCCAACAAAATACTTAAATTTTAAACTAAAATGATGTATTCAAAATACAGAAAAAAAATTATTAACCAAATAATTGAATTTTCAACAAAGTAGATGGACAACCTAAAAAAATTTTTAAATAAAGGGGAAAATTTAAATTTAACTAAAAACATGAATTCTTGGAAAAAAGTAATAGCTGATATTTTAACCAGAAAATATTTCAAATCAGAAACAGTTCATTTTATCAACAAATACTTTGATAGTACGTTGATAGTTCGTAACTCTTTAAAAAAAATCGCAGAATATTCTAGCCAGGCACAAGTGAAAGTATACAGTCTCCCGAATTGAACTATATGTATATTGTTGTTCTGAAATTTTTTTCACAATAGTGTTGATGTAAAACGTGCCGAAAAACAAGGTTTTTGAGGACCTCAGAAGGACGGGAGTACCGACGTCTATGCCTTTTTTCCCTCCCCGGCATCCCTTTCCTTCTGAGGTCCCTATTATATTCTTAGTTAAAAAATTATCCTCTTCAGTTAAGAATTCTTGTATTTTGTTAAAATTTTGTCTTTTTTTGTAGAAAATAAAATTTTTAAATTGTAAATGTAAACATTTCATTTTTTGTTAAAAACGGCCATTTTTAGTTAATAGCTCAGGTATTTTTACGAAAAAAGTCATTTTCTTGTTTAAAGATTTTTCTTTTTAGTTGAAAATTCATCTTATTAGCTGAAAATCAAACTATTTTGTTAAAAATTTGTTTTTTTGTGAATAATAATTTTTTAACTAAATATTTAACTATTCTATTTTTAGTGAAAAATTTATTTTTTTTGTCATTAAGAAATTCGACTATCTGGCTGAATTTGTTTCCAGTTAAAAATTTAAGTAATAAGTTAAAAAGTCAAATACTTGGTTAAATTTTATATATTTGGTTGAAAATTCAACAGCTTTTCTTGAAAACAATCGTTTTTGGTAGAAAATTTAAGTATTCGGTTGACATTTAACTTTTTTAGTTGAAAATTTTTGTATCTTGGTAGAAAATTAATTTTTTTGGTTAAAAATGGTTTTTCTTTGTTAAAAATTAAAATATTTTATTAAAAATTGTTTTTTTCTGAAAAAATAATTTTTAAAATTAAAAATGTAACTATTCAATTTTTGTTTAAAAATTTGTCTTTTCTTGTTGGAAGCTCAGGTTATTTGTTGAAAAAAAGTCATTTTTGGTGGAAGATTCTTCATTCCAGTTGGAAATTCACCTCCTTGGTTAAAAATTTAACTATTTTGTTTGAAATTTGTTGTCTTTCAGGTAATATTGATTTTTAACTAAAGATTTAACTATTTTATTTTTAGTGGAAAATTTATTTTTTCATTGGGAAATTCGATTATCTGACTAAAAAAAATTTTTTCGGTTTAAGATTTAAGTAGTTAGTAGAAAATTCAACTACTTGGTAAACAGTTTATGTATTCAGTTGAAAATCAGTTTTCCTAAAAACAATCCTTTTTGGTAGAAAATTCAACTATTCGGTCGACATTTATCTTTTTTGGTTGAAAAATCGTTTTTCTCTGTAGTAAGTTAATCTTTTGGTTGAAAAATCTTTAGGTTGAAAATTCTTTTTTTTTTAGAATTTAAATAATTCATGAAAAATGCCTTTTTTTAAGAAATTAATTTCCTTAATTAAAAATGTAACTATTCTATTTTTGGGTAAGAAGTTGTGTTTTTTGTTGAAAGCTCAGGTAATTTGTTAAAAAAAGTCATTTTTTGTCGAAATATTCTTTATTTTAGTTGAAAATTCATTTTCTTGGTTAAAAATTTAACTATTTTGTTAAAAATTTGTTGTTTTTTGGTTAAAATTAATTCTTTAACCAAAGGTTCAACTATTCTTTTTTTAGTTAAATATTTATTTTCTTCACGAATTCAACTGTCTGAAAATTTATCTTTTTTAGTTGAAAATTCAGCAATTTTATGAAACTGTAATCCTCTTTCGTTGAAAATTCGCATGAGTCTAGTTGAGGCGGAGGAATCCAACATCATGTTACGTAATCCAGAATATTGACATGAAGTCCAGAATAATCTTAAATCGAGAGTAATGTGATGTAATTCGTTGTAATCCACGTACGTTGGACCGCACTTTTAAGAGTTTTTTTCTTACCCTGGGGACCTAGCTTCTATAAGAATTTCAGATATTAAACATGAACTGTCAAAATTGACCAAACATATGTACTAAATGGCAAGGGATGAAGAGGCTTTAATAAATTTTCGTATCTCGTGTCTGAGAGGCATATGATTATCACTTATTAACTTTGAGACTGATTTAAACCAGGCCACTTTCTGATTCGTTGAAATCTGTTATAAGACTCTCACCCAGTTTCAGATTAAGCACCTTGTCGAACAAGACAAATGCAGGCCTCCCGTTTTTAATTTGAGTGCATTCTGATAATTTTCGTTCTACACCCAGACGTGCCACTCATCACACCAAAAATAACTTCGACACACCGAAGCCAATCGACATGGGCCCAATAAACTATAGCAAAGTGTTAATACGGCCAATCAAGTCCAAGTCTCGGACCCTAATTTTCCCGCGTAAATCCCCAATAATGCATGACGTCATCGTACATCAGGCCCGCAACGCTGATTGGGTGCGAGAATTGGGGCCCGCCAATTACCGGGTGACCCGAGCACGATTTATGGGGTCGGTCGTAACTCACGTCGTGGATCTGCGCTCTTCTCCAACCTTTTCCATAACTCGGCACCATAATTCCTATGGGGCTGCGTTTGCATTTCCGTTGCTCGTGCGAGCTACAGAAAAAGATAGCGCGGAGCAGGGCGTTACAAAGTGCGCCGTGATAAATCGACGACAAATTGAAAATGTCAAAAGTCCCGCAGTCTCGGGGTCGTTTATGCGCACATTTACATCCAACTTGCGCACAGGGGACTTGAATTCTTTCTATGCATAAATCTGAAGGGATTACAATTATGCGCTTGCCTCCAAGATATATTTAATTATTAATATGCTCATTATTCGAATTCATTACTGCGTTTAATTGCACTGGTAATAATACCTGCGATGGTTCACATTAACTGGTTATATGATTCTTCAGATTCATTCACCCTTTTGTTAAGAGACAATTTGTAGGTTAATTAAAATTTAAACAAAAACAGTGTGTGGCAGAGCGGCCACACTGCCGAAGTGAAACTGATGGATTAAGTTTGAAATTTGTCGTAAGGAATCATCAAGAGTTTTGAGAAGATCACATAGAAAGAGAGTGCAGGGAGAAAGAGAAAGAAGATACATGATTTGCGTGACGTAGTGGGGATATTAAAGAGAAACCTCTAAAGCAATTGCAAAGCACCGCACAAAAGGGAGAGTCAAATAGAGAGAGAAGGTATAGACAGTGCGTAAGAGAAAGAGGGAAGGAGGAAGGAGAGTGATCGTACGGTCGTGTGCTCGCCCTTTTTTTCAATTCACTCCTGTCCCAAAAGAAGTTTCACTTAAAAAATGGCATCTGCTTTGGCGTCAATGATATTTGATACAAAATTAAAATTTTGAGTAACTATTTCTCGTATTTCTGTGTGACCTATGACACATGATGACTTTATGAAACTCTTCCCTTAGGGTGATTTGTAGAGCGTGTAGAGCGAACGTGTTATTTGAATAAGCAGCACGGGAATTTTAGATTTATCTAAAAATCTACCCCCTCCCCATATACCTTCTCCTACACTTCCATCTTTGACTTTTCTCAAAATTAATTTTTTAGGTACATTTGTTTTTAAGCTTATGCAGGGTGTCCCAGACTCAAGTGTCCGGACTTATATAGCTATATAAAAATTTGAAAATAAATCGAAAATTCCTTTTCCAAAAATCAGTTGAAGTTTTAGTGTTTGAGTTATTAAGTATTTTAAGCTGGACCAATCAGGAGCGCAATTCGCGCACATGAGAGGGAGTCCAACGTAGTGTTGCGACTGTCGCGAATCTCACCTCGGCGTCCGCTTCACTAACACTAGGTTGGACTCCTGCTCACGTACACGTATTGCGCTCCTGATTGGTCCAGC
>JAUELO010000084.1:164051-174387 GCA_032357855.1 Amphibolips quercusostensackenii | reverse complement strand
TAGTTGAATTTTTAGTGCAAAAACTAAATTTCAACCAAAGCGAATAATTTTCAACTAAAATTATGAATCCAGAACCAAAAAATGCCTTTTTAACAAAATTGTTGAATCTTCTACAAAAAAATTTACCCTGGATTATAGGTAAATTTATCCCGATTTAAAGTGGATAACTCTAGAATGCTGAGATTACGCTGGAATACCAGGTCGGATAACCGGGTGATCCAGCGGGTTACCATAGCTGTTTTCCCCACGCATCTATGGCCAACAATTGGGATAGTTACAAGAATTGGTGCTCTCACACTAGATATAAATTATAATGTTAAAATAATTTTAGCTTTAAATTGTTTTTATTGAACACCTGATCGATCTAATAGTTTATAGCCTTTAGATTGATTTCTTTTGTTTTTTGTTTGTTTTACTTATATCCAGGAAGTTGACATAAGAATACGGATGCTCGATCTTTTTCACCTGTGGGTTACGACTCGGAACTTCCTCCAAGGTTTGTTGGGGCGGCACGCGAGAGATACGATCTTTCCGCGGAGAAAGCAAATTGAAAAATTATACGGTGCCACGATTTTGGCGAAGAGGCAAAACAAAAGGTTGAAGATAGATGAGGTGAATATCGTTAAAGATAAACAAGAATGATTTCAAGATTTTGTGACAAAACTAACGAGTGCACAAATTAGGATAACTTAAAATAGTTACTTCAATGAAAAATTGTATAATTTTTAATGCAATAATATAAAACAATGTAATTAAATAGTTGAATGAGAAGCAAACTGTAAGCGTCTATAAAAATAAAATTAAATAAGGAAGTCAAAGTGAATTCATGGTTTCGTAGGTAACGAGGTGAAAACAACTCCTAAAAATGTAGCTAAGCAAAGATGGATCACATTGGATTGTATCGCATATTATCCTGGATTTCTTCTATATACAGAATTTACCTGAATTACATAAATTATGGTGCATTACTCCACCTGAACTATAGATTCGCCCAAATTTTCAACCAAAAAGGATTACTTTTTAACAAAATTGTTCAATTTTCAAACAAAATATATTAATTTTTTATCAAATAGTTGAATTTTTAACAAAAAACATAGATTATCAACAAAAAATATTAATTTTCTATCGAAAAAGACGAATTTTCAACAAAATACATGAATTTTCAATGAAGTAGTTTAATTTTCAACTAGAAAAGATAGTTTTTTCACTAAAACGTTAATGGTTAAAATTTCAATTTAAATTCAATTTCAAACTAAAACAGAATTAATTTCCAACAAAATAGCTTAATTTTTACCAAAAAACAATAAATAAAGGAAGTTGTTTCGGGTTTGAATCTTGTGCAAAACTACGAATCTTGCCTTCGACGTTATGTTGTTCTTATATATATACTCTATGATGTCTTTGATTGGCCAGAGCGCCCTACCGTGGAGGTTGATCGAACCTGATTGTCCAATCAATTCTTTTTCAAAAAACCCAGAAGAACGGAAAGCCAAATCAGATTGTTATTGTATCCATTGCCCCTATTGATATTATCAGGGTGTTTCAAGATATCAATTGCTTTTCTATGTTTTATTGGAAAAATATTGTATGTTTTTGCGACAACGGTTGTTTTCTTAAATGAAATGCTACGTCCTGTTTCAATATGATGCTCAGATAGTGCTGATTGCGTGAAATGTTTAAGCCTGACTTCACTCTTATGTTCCTTTACACGTTGACTCACCGCTCTCCCGGTTTGTCCAATATAGATTTTGCCACGAGAGCAAGGGATTTTATATACTTCTGGATCACTGAGAGGTGCCTTTTTTTCTTTAGAGCTGCTTAGAAGCTGTTATATTTTCGCAGATAGTTTAAATATGGTTTGAGTATTGTGTTTGATAAAAATTATTCCTATTTTTTCTATGATACCTTGAATGTAGGGTAGGATGGTGGTCGTTTTTCTCTCTTTCGTTAGCAGGTTGTGTTGACTTGTTATTTTAAAAGTATTTTGTTATTGCTTTGTAAATTTGTTTGTTTGTGTAATTGTTTTGTGTTACGATTTGTTTAACGTTTTGTAATTCCATTTGTAAGTTTTCTTTATCTGTTATGGCGACAGCTCTGTATACAAGGTAGTTGATGTCCGATTGCTTTTGAGATAAGTGGTGGTGGGAGAAGGCATGCAAGTATCTGTTTGTATGTGTAAGTTTTCTGTAAACTATTTGTCCTCATGTGTTATCAGATCTTTTGTAACCTGGTACGTCCAGGCAAGGCAATTTTCTGTTTTGTTTAATTTTCATGGTGAACTAGATATTAGTGTGTAATCAAAAAATGAATTTGGAAAACTTATGTAGTTCATCTAGTCTATGTCTCTAGATAACAAAAGTGTCGTCAACGTAACGGCACACAAATTTCATAAAGTTGTTCCATAAAGATGTTGGCTGTTTCAGGTGTGATTGAAGGTCCCATTGCTGCTCCAGAGGTTTTTTCGTAAAATTGTTTGTTGGAAGAAAAGTTAGTATTATTGTGACAGTGTCCTATCAAAGGTATGAGATCGGAGGGGAAGATTGCAAAGGATTTAATAACATCGACTGTAGTAAAGATTGATATTTTCGTAAAGAGCCATACTACGTCGATACTCGCTAGGATGTCTTGGGGTTGAATGTGAATCTCTCGTATCGTTTTGATAAAACCAAAAGAGTTTTATACGTGCGTGATAGGGTTTTCGGTAAAAAGATTCAGTTCTTTTGTGAGGAAGCGTGCTAGGTTTTAACTTGGTGAGTTTATGGCGCTAACGATTGGTCTGAGTGGAATGCTGTTTTTGGGGATTTTTGGGAGTCCGTAAAGTTTTAAAGAAATGAGATTAGTAGGTAATAATTTAGATATTGTTTTGTTGTCAAATGTGGAGTCTTTTAAAAGGGGTTTTGTTTTGTTGTTTATTGTTTTTGTGGGGTCTTCTTTAAGTTTTTTATATGTATCGTCAGTTTAAAGGTTCATGATTTTGTTGTTATAGTCTTCTTCATTTATTATAACTGTTGTGTTGCCTTTTTCTGCAGGTAATATTATAATGTTTTTGTTTTGATTAAGCTCTTTAATTGCTGTTCTTTCTTGTTTCGTTAAGTTTGTGGAGGGAAGTTGAGCTTGGCGTAAGATTTTGTCGTCCTACATCGTATGTCATTCGCTTTTTCGGGTGTAAGGGTATATATTGTGGATTTCAAATAACTAATGATTTCTTTTTCAGGGATTTTGGAGGATGCTGCAGCAAAATTAGGTTCTATAGACAGGAATAAAATCATTTATTGCTGAGAGGATGATTAGAGATGTTTCTTACTCTGTTATTGGTGTGTGCTTTACGGACAGTAATTTGTCAAATTCTATTTTTTTATTTTTGAGCGAAAAGACCTTCAATCCGTTGGAAGTGGTTGAATTATGTGCGTTTTGATGTAGACCAAATGTCCAATCTGAAAATAATTAATAGGAAAAGGTACAGTTTTAATAGTATTTTGGAGGTAGTGTGCAAGCCAAATTTGGTATGTTGTATTCCTTCTTTCAAGAGAAGCAAACTTGTTTTATGTAGAATTGATTTGGATGTAGATGTTCCTAAATGGTATCATTATTTCAGCTATTAAATACATTTTTTTACAAGACTTATATTAATTTCATTAAAAATATTCTGTCGCTTAATAATTATCCGAAAGAATTCGTTTAGCCACAAATTCATGATAAAATGAAATCATTTGAAGATCCTTTACCACAACAACTAAATTCACATCTAGATTATAATATAGATTTCAAACGTGTTGTTTCTGTGCTGTTGCATGGTAGTTTGTCTTTTGAGGATAGAAGAATTTAAAACGATTCCAACATTATAACAACATTTAGAAATAATTATAAACTGTATAAGGTCATTAAATTAGGAAAAGATTCTTGGAAAATTTTTCAACTTACTAATGTTGCATATGAAATTGTCTGTTTAAATTGTGATGAATGTTACATAGACCGGACTGGCAGATTACTTTTCACTAGAAACAAAGAACATCTTGAAAATTTTAGACAGAATCCAAAGAACTATAAGGTTATTGCAAATCATAAGGTTGAAACGGGTCTTCAATGCGATTGGGAACATCTATTGGTACTACACCATGAGCCTAATAAGTTAAAAATATTTGTAGCAGAAAAGCTTTCTATTAGGAGAGTGGGTGATAATGCATATCTTGAATATAATAACTGATCTTACTAATGTTAGTCCATTATACAACGTAATACTAAATTCATCAATTTGAGATTTAATGATTTAGAGTCGTACTCTTATCATCATATCATCATTATTTTGTGATTTTATTAGTCGGTAATTTTATTTAGATTAATTATTCTTCCAATAATTTGTTACTTTGACTTTGAAATCTCTTTTTATTTTAAATTTAAGTAATCTTATATTTTTACTTGTACTACGACAGTGTTCTTCTACGTCTCTGTCACTTCATGTTCTTACCTTCTTTCACTCGATGTTACCTTTTAATATGAAGCGGAACGTTAGTTCTGTCTTCTCTTTAAATTTATATCAAACAATCTTTTGTTAAAGGATTTTTAATGTTGTTTATCATTATTTCTTATTAATGGAACTTGCTACCTTTCAACATGATTGAATTTAAAATATACAACCACAGGTAATGGATTTTTTAATTTTTAATTTATCAACTTCCCTTCTCTTTATTGTATATATTTCGTATTATTCATTATTTGAGCAGCGACATCAATAACGGGTATCCCTTCAATAGCGGGTCACACGGACCCTTTTTTGCGTGCAAATAGTAAATACAAAAAGAAATATTGAAGTTACCTGTTATTCTGTTTAGCGGAGAAACCTAATTAGATATATTTGCCATGAAAATTATTTTTTCTTACAAGTATGCCTGAATTTCCTTTACATGAAAAATTAATTCAGCTGTTAAAAAATTTAAATTGCGTAGAATGCGACTCACTATGGTATATTATTGACGTCATTACCCTATATGTGATTTTTATTAATGATTATAATTTCCGCCTCGTTCTCAGGATTACATACTTGTAGTATAATCCCATGCCGTTCGCGGCACCACAATTCAGAGCTAAACTAAATAATTTTGAAACCCTGTATTTGCCTCTGCCTCTTACTCCTCTACCTCATTCGTTTCTTTGTGCTTGCTTCATTACCATCAAATTAATTTTTTTTTAATTTTCTAATGTAATTCACATAGTGATTTGACACACAGGTCAAAGAGAGGTCTGCTTTATCTTGAGGGTCTTCTAAAAATTTTTCCAGCACTAAATCAGCAAGTCACCAAAGTTTAAGGTCTAAAACTCTAACAAAGTCAAGATCGAGAAGTCCTAGACGTAGAAAAGAGAACAGATGTTCTCATTCTCGCACACGTTAACGCACTTGATCTCTGTCCCGTACTGCTTCTCGTGCTCGAAAAGAACAGTCTGTCAAGTAAATTCAAATTATCTAATTAGATGGCAAAGTTTATTCTTAAGATAAAAGAAGTCCGATTCTTCAATTGGTGAACCTGTGTCATAAGTACAGGATAACTCCAGATCGTACATCCCTTTCAGATTATAAAAAGAGATGAACCAGCTCATTCTTGAAAAGATAGAGGCCCGACCCTTAGTCTGGTAAGCCTGCACATAAGTACAGGACTAATACAGATTTTTCACCCTTCTAGGTAACGAAAACGAGGAGGTTTCAAAGACGGATGGTCCACATATAAGGAAAATCCTACGCAGCAAAAGAAAAACACCGATTTAAAAAAAACTAAATATCCTTGGGAAAAATCTGTCAATCGTCAACCAAAAAAAGTTTAAATTGCATCCAGATATAGTTCTTAGGTAGAAACATGGACTTACAGCTAGCCTTACTGACCAAGTCAGGCAGGAATGTTTAAAAAAAAAATCCGAGAAAGGGTAAGCGCTTTATTGAACTTCCTCAGTTGAATCCAGAAGTAAAGTTTCCTATGAATGACGTTGCTAAAAAACGCGACGTACCTTTTTAAGACATATAACGCTCAGCTGTTTCTGCGTTGTCACAACAGTTCTGGCAATTTTCAATTTGCTGGTAGAAGAGAAAATTAACCCTTTTAAATCATTTAGAAATGCTCGAAGATAAGGGAAAACTTAATACAGAGTTACACCACTTAGTTTAAAATCGAAAAGAGCTTTTATTACTAGAGAACGTAAGCAAGGGCATAAGGCCTTCTTTTGGACCAAAGAGTTTATTACCAGAATCTTCTGATAATTTAAACACTAGGAGCTAGTCAACAAGGAATTTCGCGGCATCGCAATTGAGCAACACGTTTACGTTTCAAGCAAACTCTTCCTATTTCAAAGGAACCAGAAAAGAAACAACGTCCTGAAATCAGACGTCATCGTGGCAACGTCAGCAGGCTCCAAACAATTTAACCAAATATCCGGGGTAGACCAACCGATAGAGACGATAGAAGTACGTAGGGCCGACAGGCTGCAGAGGTTTCTTGGAAAGTGTAAAGAAAATACTGGCGATAAATTTGTTTTGAATTGCATAAAAAGCTTCAAAATCCATTTTATTCAATTACTAAAACAATCGTCATTACGTAGTTATCTAGATAGGATACATGAGAATACCGTGGCTTTGAGGTTAGAAATCGATAAACTTTTATAAATAGGGGCTATTCATCCTTGTCAATTCGTGGGTGGTGAAATTATATCACCTTATTTTTTAGTGACAAACCGGATAATTTCAAACGCTCTATATGCAACCTACAGAAGTTAAATAATTTCATTCAGGTACCTCATTTCAAAACCGAGGACCTTCGGACAGCTTTCAAATTAATAAAAAAAGATTTAGATTTAGAAGATGGTTTCCTCCATGCACCAATCGACAAAAGTTACTCCAAGCTTCTGAGGTATTTCTTTGATGCATGTTATACGAATTTTCATGTTTAGCATTTGTCTTGAATATCAGCCTGTTTGTCTTTACTTAAATCTTGAAGCCAATGGTCAGTTATATAAGAAAAAAATAAATACTTTTGGTGTTATATCTAGATGATTGTACAGTTTTAACAATTCCTTTCGCCTGTTGTTTACAGAATGTAGAAACTACTATAGATTTGTTGAAATTACTAGGTTTTTGATTGATTATGATAAAAGTCATGTAAAGCCCTCACAAGTATGTCCGTACTTAGGTTTTCTGATAAATTCAAAATGTTATTGGTAGAACTTTCCCTAGAAAAACGCTAAGATTTATGCTTGCTGATAGAAAAATTCAGGAGAAACGGGCCTGCAGCCATTAAAGAATTTGCCCATTCAATAGGTATGGTTTATAAGAAAAGCTTAAAAAAAGCTAAATTTTTTGCAATTTCTTTGCCCAAGGGTATTTATAATGATCAAATGACAGTGTCACAATCTATGCTTCTAGACTTACATTGATGGAAAAATATTTCACCAGCAACACTTAACTTAATAAGACAGTTTTCTTTCGTCAAAGAAATTTACTTAGACGCATCTAAACATGGTTAAGGACCCTCGTGTGACAATAAGTCAATTATCTTAAAATTCAAGGTGCATTTTGAGCCTCACAACCTTTTGCAGAAAATTTGCTGGAATGTGAAATATTACTTCGTCTAGACCAGAGGTTCTCCAAAGGTAGATCCTGTATCTACTAGCGGTCCCGGGCCAATAGGTCGGATCTACTTAGCTTTGACACAACACTTTTATAAGGATCCGCATCATTTACCTGAGTCAGAGTGTCTCAAAGAGTTGTATCTTGCACAGCAGAAAAAATAGGGCCCTTGTGGTTTAGGTTTATGAACCAAACCCTTCCAACCAATATTTTCTTTCAAGGGGTCATAAATTTTCTCTCAGTTTCCCATAACAAAGTGAGAGATGCTAAAAGTGGCCAGTCGATCCTGGGCCGGGCTGTAACAGTGGATTATGGAGACTTAATGGTCTATAGTCTATATAACACCACTGCAATCGCTTATATTATTGAAATGGGCGAAATTTAATTTTCACATCCCAATTACTTAAGCAGAGAGATCTGGAACTGGTGCGAGGAGAGAAAATATGGATTTTTGCTTCTTACATTGTTTCGAAAGAGAATATTAAAGCAGACCGACAGTCTTGAATTAAAAACGTAGACACGATTGTAAAAGTTTACTCCAAACCTGAAATAGATCTATTTGCTTCTGATTCAAATAGTTGATGACAGTTATTTTGTTCTCGGGAAAAAAGATCACAAGCTATAGCGATAGACGCTTTTACTATTTCGTGAAGTGAAAAATTCTTCTTTGCCTTTCGACGTTTCTCAATAATTTTAAGAACTTTAAAAAAGAGTTAATATATAAGCCAAATGCGGTAGTAGTTGTTACGTTATGGACCTCACAGCTGAGGTTTTCAGTTTTTCGTTCGATGCTTGTTTCTGAACGCGTCATATTTGAGCTTAGTCCAACTATTTTGTTGGCACCCTGCAGATCCCGACTGCACCCATTAGCATCCTCACTTTCCTTGACTGCCAGACTATTATCCGGGGAAGTTGTACGAGGAGAAAATGTCCAGTGGAAACTAGAGTGGTCCAAAAAAGCGACTGTTTAAATGTTCATGGGCAACTAGGAATTCTTATAGCCTAGGCAAAGTCAGTATATGCGTATTTTTTGTTTCGATGTAGAGTCACTTTTCAGCTTACTAAAAGTAATTGTATCTCTCAAAGAGTTGAAC
Source organism: Amphibolips quercusostensackenii (assembly GCA_032357855.1). Taxonomy (NCBI): domain Eukaryota; kingdom Metazoa; phylum Arthropoda; class Insecta; order Hymenoptera; family Cynipidae; genus Amphibolips; species Amphibolips quercusostensackenii. Next base: position 165,687 of record JAUELO010000084.1, on the reverse strand, counting down.
ACGTCAAAATACAACTTCTTTTTCAATTTAAATTTTTCATAAGAAGTTATAGACCAATGTATTCAATCTTGAAGTTATTTGTTTTCCGAGATTTCGAAATGGATTCAGTAAATTTAGCATATTCAAGAAATATTATATTACAAATTTACAATAAGGAGAAGTCTACAAAAATTTCAATATTTGCAGACAATTCGCACGCTTTGGTGAAGTTTTTCTAATTTGAAATTTGTATAGAGTATACTTTAAGCCTGTCAGAATGAATCTGGAAAAAAATTAAATGTTCAAAGATTTACCGTGGAAGAATTGTTTTTAAAAATGTTGAAAAACTGATAATTTTACTTGAGTTCCGTCCATAGGTTAACAGGTAGCGCCTTTATGGGAAGTACAATAAACCGCGCAGAGTCAAATTTTTTTGGTGACCCTAAATACAAACTGACCCTGACGGTAGCGTTAGAACAATTAGAACTCAAGTCTCAATTAATTAAGTTTTAGAGTGTACAACTCTAGATAAAAAACCGTAATAATAAGAAAAACGAAGAGCGGATTAGTGCGCACAGGCCAATCAGGAGAATCCTTAGAGTGGACTCACAGCTTTCTCACTTTAAGGGATTAGGGTCAGTCAGGATTTTAAAGAAATAATTTTTTTTTTCAATTGCATTTTCTGACAGTAAAGCATTCAAAAAATGTTGTGTTAAAATTTTATCGAAATTGGAGCATAACTTACGAAGATACACGACTTTAACCAAAGGTGACTCGAGCGACAAATCACCGCCCATGAAGCTTCTATCGAAGAAGAAGGCTCTCTATATGGCCCTGGAATTGATGACTCAATGTAAGTTGAAAAGGAAATTTATTTGCATATCTAAATCATACTCAAACGTGTAAATCATACTCAAACGTGTAATTTACACCCAAAGTTCCGTAGAAGCCCAGTTTCAGGGGTTGTCTCGCACTGGGCTATTAAGCCCCAATCGGACGCCTCAAACGTAAACAGTCTCAAAACTTTAAACGCGCTTTCTCGAAATAATGTTTTTGAAGTCGGTGCTCATGATATCTCCAGAATGGCTTAACCAATCATTACCGAATTTCAATCAGTTATTTTTAAAGTACTTGAACGATCTATATTTTAATTTATTATTTTTTAACCGAAAAATCAGCGATTTTTTCAGGGAAAATACCAATTTTATGTTGGCACATCCGCCAGTTTCTTGAAAATTAAAATTTTGACTTGATTTTTTGTTTAAGTACAAGGGGATATAGTTTTTTAACTAACCCTGTAGTATTTTTTGTTTCGGATGATTCAGTCATGAGTAACGATGCGCACCGCAAAACACCTTCTTTTTGGACCTCTGGCAGATTAACTATAACTTGCTTGTTTATCGATATTTTTACCTTAAAAAATTACTGTAACTTCTTGCAACGTGTATTATTCGAACTGTAGAACATTTGTCAATAAGTAATAAAACCTTTTTTCAACAAAATTCTGTAAAAAATCGTTTTTTTGCCTTGCGACTGACCCTAACCCCTTAAGTTTTTTGGGATCTATTTGGGTATCGATAAGTAAGTTTCAGAGACGTCGAAATTCAATGTAAATTATCAATAGTTATTCTTGGAAGGCTGCATAACGAATTCAAGT
>JAUELO010000084.1:127464-145134 GCA_032357855.1 Amphibolips quercusostensackenii | reverse complement strand
TGATTATTAATAGTATTTATTGATTTTAAATAGATCCGCGCTTTACAGTAGGTGCGCAGTTGTAAATGTCGGCACACGCCACTGGCCATCTATCGCATATCAACGAACTAAAAAGGAACCTTCAAAAAGAGTTCCATTATAGTCTGAGTTCTAAAGGATGTCAACTTTTTTTTCGAGCCGCAACATTACCGAACCCCTAGTTTTTTCTATGTTAGAACCGGTTTTTCGTTTTAAGGGAGCTGTAAAGAATGAACCTCTGTTACTGCGAAGGAACCTAAAATGATTAATTGTTCTAAAGGGACCCAAGGTATGGTTTCCAACAAAGACTTTATTTATAGAACTCATTTTCTGCCCTAACGCACTTTAAAGATTTTACAAATTAATGATGCACATTTTATTTTATAATACTGATTAAATAATATTGCACTGGGCCAAGTGGCAGCGCTGTCAGTACTTTTAGCTTTTAGGCCGATAATTTTTCAAATTCACAGGTAAAATACAAATTTAATTTATTTTCATTGTTAAAACAAATTCCTTGCATATATATTTATCTCGGGAAAATATTTTAAATATTATATATATATATATTATATATTAAATATACAATAAATTAGTAAGTACTAAAAAAAAATTAAAAGAACATTTTTATGATTAAATACAAATACACTTTTCACAGAGTACCAATAATACTTCTACAAAGTAAACATTACATTTTTAGCATTGACATAGATAAGAATGGTAAACTATAAAAATACTCAATTTTAATTAAATTTTATTTTCATGGGCATTTATATTGTTTATTAAAATTAGCGCTTAATTGAACTACATCATGGAAATTTATTTTCATAGCTATTCTAATTTGTTTCATTTTGAAACCAGTGAAAAATCAAGATGTTTCTAAACATTAATTACGTTATAAAAAGTATCTATTGATACAAATATGTCGAATATTTCAAACGATCTATATTGTAAGAATAGGATTTAAAAAATAAATAAATATTAATAACGTTGTAGAAAAAATTGCTTTTGAAAGCAATATTCAATTAAGAACAAACAGAGAATAAATAGAAATATATGATAATGAACAAATAAATGCTACTATTGAATACACGGTATTTACGTAAATTTAAAAGAAATTTATTTAAATTTATTTACGTTCACGATCACCCGACAGTACAATTCGTAACAGATTTTGATGTTTTTTTTTTTAATGTCTGTATATCTTAGAAGTAGACGAATGACTACAGATATTTCACTTAGGCCAAATAAAAATTTGTTATACAACAAAAATTTAATCTTTTCTTTGTATAATTTTTCAGTGAAATCGTTTATTTTGAAAATTTCAATATATTTTTTTCAATATATCGTAAATCAATGTAGTAACTTACTAAACATAATGTTTAGAGGCTTAGAGTAAGACAATTTTTTTACAATGTTATGAATGAACTAATCAACGAAAGTAATTTTGTCGTGATTCTCAATGAACAGCTATAATAAGTTGAGAACAGCTGCTGTTTCCCAATTATTTAAACAAGTTTTATAGAAAAAATGCACATTTTGACTATTTTTTATGGAAAGGTCTTATTTGCTTTTACGAGATCAACTAGAAATGTCTTACTAAGGACTCTTTACTATGATATTTTTTCTAATGACAAAAACTGTTATATGAGAAATTTTATAAACAAGTGCACATTTTTAACATTTTTTCATAAATAAGCTTAATTTGTTACCGAATCATTTCCATATGTGTTGCCTGAGACTCTTTTCTGTCATATTTTTTATGATAACAAAGATTGTTAATCATAAAAGCAATTTTAAAAAATGCACATTTTAACAATTTTATCAATAATTGACCTAATTTTTTGCATAATTATCTAAGAATGTCTTGCTGAAGACTCTTTGCTGTTATATTTTTCATAATGACAATAACTGTTACTTATATACAAATTTTGAATAAGCAAATGCACATTTTTGCCATTTTTTAATAACAGGTTTAATTTTTTGCAAAATCAACTTGAAAATTTTTGCAAAATATTCCTTGCTGTCATATTTTTTTAAATCATAGAAGCTTTTCATTCATTGAACCACAATTAAGAGCAGCTATTATGAACTTATTGTATGCACACATTAATATGTGTCATATTTTATTCAAAAAACTATGGATTTTAAATAGCTACTCATTTCAATCAAGATAAAATGACTTTCGCTTATTAGTTTGTTTATGAAATTGTGAAAAAATTTATCTTGCTTTAACCTACTAAATATTACTTTTAGTTAGCTATCACGTCGATTAATGACCTGTCCTAATGAATTTAAAAGTCTTTAAAAAAGGTATTACTAGAAAGTTGTCAAGAAAAACTTTCAATTTTCTTACAGAACCATACATTTTTTTCAGAACGAATAAAACATCAACAGACACATGCTATACTTGGAAGACTCACGGTCATTAAAAAAAAACTTAAAACCCGTCCACAATTGTACCGTCCGCCGATTTTTTTCAAAAAATGGCGTCCGAAAAAAACCTTATACCCTAGTATACACTTTGTTTCTTAAATATTTTTTGTATGGTTAAACATATTTTTGTAAAAGCATTAAAATTATTTGTTCAAAGTAACAATATGCTTTTGTCAAAGGAAAATTTGTATTTTGTAGATGTAGGGTATCTGGTACAATAGACACTCAAGGAATTTTTTCAGTTTAAAAATTTGTAGAAAATACTATCAGCGTCGATCAAAATTCTAAAATACACAGATAGATAATAAATTGTGAAAAGATTTAAATTGCCATCGTAATTTAAACGTTTAAAGTTGTGAAAAATTTATTTATAAAGAAATTAACAATGATGTCAAAAACACAATGATATGGGCCACGGTGGCGCAGTGATTAGCATGAGCCAACGATTGTATAATTTCCTACTGAAATGGTAAACTATAGTTAAATTTTTGCGAAGATATTAGTCATTTGTTTTTCAGATATTGTGACCAATCATTATGTTTCCGCTTTGTTTACGATGACAATAGTTGATCATTTATTTTTCAACATATAGGTACTCCTAACCTTAACAAATTTTCACTTTGAGAGTTGATCAAGAAACCGATACTCTCAGAAAGATGGCTTGGTTGTCTCCTTCATCATTTTCTCCCTCTTTCTTCTTTGTTGTGTATCTGTCTCTAATAAGCCGATTGAAAGGTTATTTCTGAAACATATTTATCCTTTTTTTGAGGTCCATCAACGCATAATTTTGCATAAATCGAAATTTGTTTAAATGTTTTTTTTAATAACTGAATTTTAGATTCACAATGATTTTTCATCTTTTTGTTTGAAATAAACAAAATTTTATTTGCAGAAATTGTCTTCTTGATATTGCTTCTCTAATTTCTCTCTATTAAAATTTTCACTGAAGTTCCTTACTTATTCAGCATCTCTGCACCGGTTCTAAATACTCTGGCATTTAAGCGCACTACAATGAATAAGCCACTGGCCTAGATTTTCGAATATGCTGCGGATTGTTTGCACTTAGTCCTGCACTATTCATTAGTAGTTTTATTTTTGAATATTCTTTTTTATGATCATATTTAATGAAGTGGCTAAAAATTGGGGGGGGGGCAAACATTGTACCGATTACCCTAATAAATCTTCCAACATCACGTACGGGGCACGAAGGCGCTGTGTGTATTTTAGGCAGTAAGAGAATTTAATTTCATTTTACCACAGACTTTACTTTCATTGATAAGAGAACATTCATTCAATGCCTAAGCATGTCTGGAGTAGAATTGTTTGGTTATATTACACTCACCAGGTTTAATATGATGCATAAATTTTAGTCTGTGTCTAGTCATCCCGAAAAATCCGGGGACTTGAAAAAGGGGATGGGATAGTCGTCCTGAATTTTCGGGACGACTAGCCAAGCTTATAAAAAATATTAGACTAGTATCCCGAATTTCGGAACGACGAGACTTTTCGTCAATTGTATTATAAAATGGTCATATTGTTTAAATAAATAGGCAATATTATGACGTCCGCTGTACTTCAGTGTATGGGGCTAGTCAGTCAAAATACAACACCCATAAATTAATTAAAAGTCAAATAATGACAAAGTTAATTAAAGATTGTAAGTAAGCTCATATGACTCCTGATAATGTTAGTTTTGCCTAATGGAATGCATACATCAAAATCAAATTTCAATCATAATCTATTTGATGTATTCAATTAAAAGCATGCCACCATAACACACTCGCCTCTAAGTGAGAATAAACTTAAGTGAGAAAAATAAATTGATCCAATAAAATGCGTTTTATTCAAAAATAATTTGCTTTATTATTCTGATTTAAATATTATAAGAATAATACACGATTAAGGAAAACATTGTGATTAAACAAAAGACTTCTCCTTAAATCAAATGCATATTCAAAGTATTTGCTCTTCTTCTAGCGATTTCTTGCAGTAGGGAATATGTGGTCTCATTTTCTAAAACAAAATAAATTATTTTCATGATCCTATATTTTAAATTTAAGTCGACAAAAATCACCATTCACCTCTGTCACTTTCTATTGGAATTTAACTCTAAACACCAAACATTCTTAATTCATAAAATAGTCGTAGCATTTCCGCGAAGAATACCTGGCACTAGACACATACAATAAAAGATTATGTCATTTAAAGCTAATTAAAAAACCTGACAAATAAAGAAATAAATACGATGCTTTCTCTGGCATATCAGCTGGCATCAGCTGTGTTGAAAACTGGTGTTTCAGGCGTCTGCGCATGTACGGTCGCGTGTTTGGCACGAACAACCAAATTTTCTGTAGAAGTACATGCTCAACAAAATTATTTTGTTACTCTATCTTAATTTTTTTTTTAATGAAGAAAAATCTCAGAGGCAGACCGCTAATAAAACGTTACAAACTTGGACAACGTTTGGTACGTTTTCTGATGATAAATTTGAACTAAGTTTGCGAATATTATAAAAGATGACCCTGCAACGGTACACTTCAATAATAAGATAATTAGTGTGAAAGTCAATTTTGTATTTCAAACTTCACACTCTTTTTCACATAGCCTTTGTTCCCTTTCTTAAAGAATTCCTTATTTTCTTTTTTTTTTCAAGACAGCTCTCATTTCTCCCACTTTTCTCGTTTCTTCATCTGAACACGATTTGAATTAATAGAATCTTTGCTTTAAAAATGATCACGTTTGGTTGAAAGTTCTGCTATTATTTCAAAACTTAATGCTTTGTTAAAATTTAAACTAATTTACTATAAGTCTTCTTCTTGGGCAACAATTTAACTACACGAGTTAAAAATTCAACTACTTTTCAAAAAATTACTTTTTTAAAATAAAAATTTAACTTTTGGTACAAAAATTTATCTTTGTCAGTAAGAAATTCTCCTATTTAGTTGAAAGATTATGTGTTTTGTTGAAAATTAGTTTTTTTTTTCGTAGAAAATTAACCTTCTGGGTTCAAAAACCATCTTTTAAACTAGAAAGCTATTTCTGTTGGTAGAAATCATATTATTTGTTATGAAAAAAAACATTTCTTTGTTCAAACAATTAACTACTGGGTTCAAATTTAGTTTCTTTTCTGTTACGAAATAATTTAAAAAAAAGGAAAATGAAACTATTCCATTATCGGTTGGAAATTAAGATTTTTATTTAAATTTCAATAGAATTAATGTATTTTGCTAAAAATTTGTCTTCTCTAGGTCAATTAAATTATTTTAGGTTTTAAATTAAACTATTTTTGGTTAAAATATCAACTTTGACATGTTTATTTTCAAAGTCATCTTTCTCATTAAAAAATCAAATATTTGGTTTAACGTTAAACTGCTTTGTAAAAACTGCAGTTTTTTGTTAAAATTTTATGATTTGACTCAAAAATTGACTATTTAGTTGTTAATTATTTTTGTTGCTGAAATTTTGTATTCACGGGTTTATAATTTAACTGTTTTGTAGAAAATTCGACTTTTTTGATTAAAAATTCAGTATTTTAGTAATTTTTAAGAGTGAATATTTAACTCTTCCATTTTTAAATAAGAAATAACATTTTCAATTAAAAAATAACTTTTTTAGTTAAAAATACATATATTCATTTAAAAATTCTTGAGTTTTGTTAAAAATTCGTCTTTGGTAAAAAATTAATCTTTTTACTTAAACATTGATTTTTGCAGGGTAAAAATTCACTTATTTGGTTACAAAGTCAACGGTTTTGCAGACGGTTTAATTATTTTGTTGAAAATAAAACTTGTTGAAAAGTATTTTAATTGTTAAAAAATTAAACTGTTTTGTTACAAATTCCTTTTATTAAATTACAATTCTTTTTTTGTTGTAGAAAAGTTATCTTTTTAGGTTGGAAATAAGCTTTTTTGCTGCGACTGTTTTTTGCTTAATTTCAATCTTTTTTGTTTGAAAAAGCATCTATTTTGTTGGAAATTTATCTCTGTCAATTGGAAATGCAGCGATCTAGTTGGAAATTCAACTTTTTTGTTGAAGTTCTTTTTTTCTGTTGAAAGTTCAAATTTTCCTTAAATCATATGTCCTTTTAAATTAGTAAAAGTTTACTTTCTTGTTTAACATTTCAACTATTTTGTTAAAAATGCAATATATTTCTACTTTATATATAAGGGATTTAAAGGTTTTTTTTATTTAATTCAATATGTTATTAAATAACATATATGATATAATATGGTATCTTATTTAAATGAATTTATTCTCCTGCGATTACCCAAACTTTGTGAAAAATCACCTTATACCCCCCCGTCGCTTTCTTTTAGAGCGGGATGAAGAGAGGGTAGGGTAAAATAAGAACGGCTATAGATTAGCATATTATGAAGATAAGTTAATAATTTGATAAAAAAGCTTATGAATAATGAAGACGTCTCACTTTTGATGAAGATGTCGCATGGCTTTTGACATTCATGATAGTAAATTCAAAAAAAGTGACAAATGTATGATTTTATACCTTTTCTTATGCAACCAGTTCCTTATGCAACTGATCATCATTTTTCATACGGAATCTATGCAAAAGAAAATATGTTTATGTGATTTATTTCTGTCCAAATTACAAACAGAAAATTTGTATTTACATGCATTCTACTTTGCATTCTCACAATAAAAAGAAATAATAAAAATACAAAGATAATTGATTTCCGTCCTAAATAAAAAATAAAAGTAATTATTTAAATTTGTTTATGATTTATATATGAATCATAAATATGTGGAACTGTGTAAAGATTCTTGTTCGATCACTGAAGTTAAACAGAGCTTTTCTGCATCATGTCCAGATGGGAGCCACCGTACATGGTGATGCGCGTTTTATCAACATTTACGCTGACTTTGCTACCGAAATAATATTAACTAGTATCAATTAGTTTTTTAAGACAATTATAATATTAAAAATAAAATTTTCACCCATTGACCTAATCTTGCATTTGCAACTCTGCAATTTTATAAGAGATTTATTTGGCCTCAAGGGGAAAATCCTTTTATTACAGTTTTAAGCATCGAAAATATGAACACTTCGATTTTCGATCCCCGCAATTTGAAAATTTTTATTTTTAAAAAAATTTGCTTATAATCAAGTTTTTCAGTTTAGAACGCCACAATTTTAAATTCATAAATTTTTAGAAACTTGCAATTTAAAGTTCACTTTAAAATAATTCTTATTTAAAATTGTGAAATTAAAATTTTTAAAGCCATGTTTCTAAATTTTTAAATTTAAGATATTAAAATTCGAATTTTTTGATTTGAAAATATTCAGAGTTAAATATACCTACCTTTAACTATTTCATTCCTGAAAGAATTCTTTAATTTTGGTTATATTGAATCGATGAAAAAATGTACTTCAATTCGAATGTTAAAAGCTTTTAATAAAAAATTTTGCTTTTCTAAGCTTTCAATGGTTTGATTTTTCATTTTAAAGAGTATTAAATTAAAATTTCAAATTAACACATTGTTTCATATGAATGCTTAATTTTAAGACTTTTTTATTTGGACACGGTCTAATATCAAATAATTTGATTTGAAACGGTGTATTTATTGCTTAATTCAATGTTTGAATCTTTAATAGCTAAATATTTAAATATTGAAAATTATAAAAATTCAAAAAGCATTCAAAATTATTTTGATTATTGAATGTTTAACTCGGATATTTGAAATTGTGAGTGATTATGCTTTTATGATATACTAGTTTAAAAATATTAGGTACCAAAAAAATATCATGAAGATAATTAACGCTTAGATCAACTATGCACATAATTTTTGTAGAGTCATATTTCTAATTAGTATACAAGTAAATAATTCGATTCAAGTTAAGTTCGGAGTTGTTTAATTTTGACTACTCTAAGTTTAAATTTATTAACTTTGAAAGGTTCCAATTTAAAGGCATATATTTTTCAAAGTTTTGAGAATAAATATATTTTAAAGATACCCAAAATTTAGAATTCTCCAACTTTAAATGTAGAAAATGACAACTATTTTTTTTGACACAAATCACATTACTTAATTACCAAATATTTTTATTTAAAAATGTTGCAAGATATTAAAAATTTCATATTCGACCTCAAAAAATAACAATTTAGAATTGAAAAACTAAAAATTAAACAATTAAAGAAATGACATGATATGAAGGTTTGATTTGCAAATTTGTTTAATTTGACGGTTTCATATGAAATTATTTAATCTGAAACTCTGTGCTCAATTCAATGTTGAAATCTTTACTTTTGAACTGTGAAGGTTTGACTATGATATTTGAATATGTACGTGATTATAATTTGAAAATATATAAATTTTTAAATGTTACGTAGAAACCTCAAAAATATCATTAGGATAATTAGCGTTTACATTAACTATGCAAATAATCTTTTTAAATCCTATTTTTAATTAATGAAGAAGTGAATAAGTAAATTAAAATGAAACTTTTACATGAGTGAAACTCAAAATAGACAAGCAAATTTTTTAAAACGCGAATGCTATATAAGCTATTAAGATAATTTTGAGATACCACTCGAGCAATATAATATTGGCAAGGCTCAAATCGGTCCTTTCAAATTCCTTTTTATTAGAGTGCTCTTTCTGTCGGACACATCAAAAGACTTGGTCTTATTTTCATACATTCGTTTACAAAAAGAAATAGATGACAAGAAAATTAACATTTTAATTGCAGATTTAAATAAATCACATTTTGACGTCTAGTTTTTGTTGAGTTCTTTGTTTTATTCAATTTAAATATATTTTTAAAAAATATCTAAATTTATTGTATTTAATACATAAACAATTTAGGAATTTACAACAAGATCTTTTGAAATATGTAAGTTATAAATTATTTTGAAATAATTCAAATTAATTCAATAAATAGAATATAATATTGAATATCGGTTGTTGGAATTATTTTCTGAAAAAATAAAAATTCTTTTTTTCTATTTACGTGCTATTTTTAAAGTTATGACAAAATGAAGCAACGGTTTTTTCAGAACTTCCAAAACTTAAAAAAAATTAGAAATGTAAAATAATGATATTTGGATGTTTTTTAACGAATAAAAAATTATTTTTAAGAATATTAATTATGATTCGCACTCTACGCACACGAGAAGATTTTTCTTAGCAGTCAAATATTCAATATGAATATTTTAGAGTGGCTTCTGAAAAAATATATTATCTTTACCCAGTTAAGATAATGTAAAATAAAAATTAGAAGCCCTTCAATGTATGGTTCACTATTACTTAACTACCATATGTTTTTGTGACATGAAAAAAAGAAAAAATTATTAATTAAAAAAGAAAATTAACGAAACATAGTAAGTACAACATCAAATATATTGATTTTAAAATTGTTTTTCAAATTTATAATATCGTTTTTCTTGTACAATTTCAAAGATTCAAAATTGATTTCGAAGAATGTTATACATTAAAAATGGAGCCCTATTTCCTGTTACGCGTATATCTTACTAAACTGTAAATAAGAAAGTGAACTAATTTAAAAAGAAAATCTTTGAAGAAAAAGATCAACGTATCTCTGCGAAACAACTTAATGCGCGAACGAATAAACATTATTTTTAATTTTTTACGCTTTAATTTCAAAACGATCAATTATTAAGGCATTCACTGTGAAGCTTTTTTAGTGATATTTGGATATATTAGAAAATTATTTAATTTGGAACATTTTTACTTTCCCAATGTTCACATATTAAATTTTTTTATTAGAAAAAAAACGGCGGCTATAAACCGAAAAGAATTACACTTTGAACATTCACAAAATTTGACATTATTCGTTTTTAAGCATATTATTAAATTTGAATTTTCAGCGCAACACAATTACGGTCGCAGTAAACATATAACCTTCTTTGTGATTTTATGAGTGAAATTACTTTTGAGTCAGTTTAAAGAATTAGTTTTACGTCGTAATGGATAATTATTTCAAAATGAAGCAACTTATTTTTGGTGATAATCAAAAGAATTTTAATTGTTGGCAACAAAGAATTACCGACGCAGTCATCTTAGAATTTTTTATAGTTTTATAAGTGATATGATTTTTGTGTCAATCTAAAGTTAGTTTATCAGCATTTTAAATTGCTATCTACATTTGCATAATTAAAGAAGATCAGGTTCAGAAAAGTTATCAATTTATAATTAATAATCGAATCTCAAAATTAAATAATGAAAAAGCAAAAGCATCACTATGAACCAACTTTCTGCTGCGAATAGAATATATTAGCTGTGAGCACTGGTCTTGGCTTATTGAATAAATCAATTAATATCCATTGGTTATTGTTTACAAAAGATTGTTGAACCTAGAAAAACCGATATCTTGAAAATAGCATTGTACAGCTAGTAGTACTCATGTCTTTGGCGAAGCTAGATGTGTAAAAATCGTAATCATCTTTAATTCTGTTGTAAAAAGTTTTGCAGGAGTTAATGACATTATTTGCTTAAAACTAATTAAATAATTTGAGAAAGAATGATTTAAAAAAATTATTGTGGTAAGACTGTTTAAATGAATAAATATCCATCAGTTACTTCTACCAGTATATGCGTTTATTTTTTTATATTTTTCTAAGACGCTTTCGGAACAGGTCTGCATCCTCTTCAAGTTACTGTTTACACAAGACTGCTGAAGCTAGAAAAAATGATATTGTACCAATATTATTGTACAACTAGCAGCATTCATGTATTTGTCGATGCTAGATGCATAGAAATCGTACACTTCTTTAAGTCTTGTGTAGATACCTTTGCATTTATTTATGATGCTATTTGTTTAAAGCCAATTGAATAATTTAAAAGAATATCATTTTAAGAAATTATTTTTGAAAAGCTGCTTAAATTAATGAATATTCATCAGTGGCTTCTACCAGTAAATGCGTTTATTTTTGGAAGAGACTTAATCACATTTTTCAATGCACATCTGTATCCTCTTCAAGTAATTATTTCAAAGGAATTTTTAAAGACAGAAAAATCGACATTTTACCAATATTATTATACAACTGAAAGCGTTATTGTCTTTAGAGATGCTAGATGTGTATAAATCGTAATCTTCTTCAAGTATTTTGTAGAAACCTTTGCAGTTGTGTATGACGTAGTTTCTTTAAAGTCAATAAAATAATTTTGAGGAAAATAATTAACAAAAATTATTTCGGTTGAACTAGTTAAATAAAGAAATATTCAACAGTGACTCCTACCAATATATGCGTTTATTTTAGATTTTGTTGAACAATGCGTTTCGACATAGGTTTGTATACTCTTCAAGTTCTTGTTTGTTAATGATTTTTGAATCTAGAAAATACGATATTTTACAAATATAATTGTACAGCTAGTAGCATTCATGTCTTTGATGATGCTAGACGTGTATAAGTCGTGATCTTCTTTAAGTCTTTTGTAGAAATCTTTATAATTATTCATGAAGCTATCCTAATGGATATATTTATACATTTAACCAGTCGAACCGAAATGACTTTTAGAAATAATTTTCCTTGAAATTGTTGAAATAGCTCTAAGCCAACGACATTATTAACAACTGCTTGAAACATCTAGCATCGTCAAAGACATAAATGCTACTTGTTTTATAATGATCTTTGTAAAATATCGATTTTTTACCTACAACAATCTTAACAATAATTTGAAGAAGATACAGATCTGTATCCAAACGCATCATCAAACAGCATCACCAGTAAACGCATACACTGGTGGAAAACACGAAGCGATATTTATTACAAAATAAGGTCTGTTAATAGTTATTTAATTTTTAATTAAAGTTATATTTCGACTGGTTAAATGACGATAGATTTTTTGAGGCCAGTATGTAATACCATATGTCAGTATGTAAACCAGTATTTTGATGTTGAATTTTGTCCATTAGCTTTGCTGGTAAGTAGGGTCCTACTCTATCGCAAATCAATTTCTTGTTTTGAGAATTAAATAAAAGTCACAAGAAAGTAAGTTTTAAAAAATTAATTGTGGGTTTGATTTAAACCAACACAGGTGCGCTATCAATTACGCCACCACAGCCTATCAGTAAAAATTTTTTAACCTGTATTCCTTCAATCTTAGAGAGAATTCTCATATTCATTTCTTAATTATATTCTAATATTTTAAAAATCTACTTTCTCGCGCTTTTTAATTAATTTACAAAACGAAAAATTTATTTGCGAAAAAGTAGGACACTACGTATTAGCAAAACTAATAGACAATTCAACATCGAAATACTGGTAATAGGCCTGAACAAATCTATCATCAATAGTCATTCAAGTTAAAATTTAGGTTAAAGTCTTTTAGCACGTTTGTTTTCATATAATTTAGCATGCTTCCTTTTCCGGTGAATGGGTAAAATATCAAGCATCATCCTTTTGTTGCCCCTTCAGCTTTTCAATTGGAAGAAAAGAAATGGTTCTCTAAACTAAACCGGAGTCAAAACCTCATTCATAATGACACTCGACGTTTCGTCCGGCACAAATGTTACAGAATAAGACCACCCACGCTAAGACACGAATCCCAAACGAGGAACAATATGTAACAGTTCCTTCACAGCTGTCGTGCGAAATCAAGGATTAGTCACCTGAGAGACGAGGATGAGCCAGACGAATATATTATTTCGACTCTGGCTCATTTATACATTGTCAAACTTTCATCTGCTTCTTTGAAATTCATTTCAATTTTACCTTTCCTAAATTTAAAGTCAGATCACATCCTGTATGCCTAATCAACTTTGTAAAAAATATAAACAAGACACAATTTAATGTCCATTAAAATTGTCAGAGTAAAATTTGAATTGCATATAAGGGGTCTTTCATAAACTATGTATATTAATTCTGAGTTATTTTTAAGTACCCATTCCCCTCGTTCAGTTGCCCAAAATGCTCTGAAAACAGGGAAAATATGATGATTTTTTACAAAAATAGTGGAATTATAGGGCAATATATTCTTTTAACTAAAATTAATGTAGATGCGATATTAATTTAAAGATAAAACGTTTCAATTTTTTAACAATTCAAGTCAAAATATTTTGGATTTGGAAAAAAAATAGTTGAATTTTTCATCAACACAGATTTTATACTAAAAGAGATAAATTTCAAATCCAAATATACCAATCTTCAAAAAAAAAGATGAATTTTTTAACGAAGGAAAGGGAATTTTGTGCAACAGAAGATGCATTTTCAATATAAATGATGAATTTTTAAGAAAACAGTTAAATGTTTGTCCAAAAAAAACTTTAGGAAAACAGTTGAATTTTCAACAGAATAATAAAATTTGGTGTAATATAGTTGAATTTTCAACCTAATAGTTGAACTGTCAACAAACAAAAATGCCTTTTCAACCAAATGGTCAATTTTTCAAACATAAAAAATTGAAATTTAATCAAAAGCAGTTGCATTTTCAACCAGATAGTTAAATATTTAACACGAAAAGTTGAATTTTTAACAAAGAAGTTCAGTTTTAACCAGGAAAGATAAATTTTTATAAAAAAGTAAACTTTTTGCCTACAAAAAACGAATTTCACATAACAGTTATATTCCTAACAAAATAATTAAACTTTCAAGAAATTAGAGAAATAATTGCTTAAGTATTAAATAGCTGAATTTTTAAACTAAAAAGGTAAATTTTCAACCAAGAGGAATAGGTTTCTATTACAAGATTAATTTCCAACAAAATACATGAAACTTTAACAAAAAAGATGAATTTTGGGCTAAAAAAGATAAGTTCTTAATCAAAAATGGAACAATTTAATTTTCAGCTAAAGAATGACATTTCAACTAACACAAAAAAAATTCCAACGAGCTTAATTCAACGAAAACAGAACATTTTTTTCAAAATAGGTGAATTCTTAACCAAATAGATACATTTTACCTAAAGTGAATAATTTCCCATTAAAAGACGAATTTCCAACAAAATACTGAATTTTCCAATCAAAGAGTTGAACTTGTAACTATAAAAGATAATTTATCAACCAAAAATGGAGTACATAAAATTTCAGTCGGAAAAGTTACTTTTTTACAAAATGTAAGAAGAATTCTTAACATGTTGAATTCAACTGAAAAAGACCAATTATCTTATAAAACAGTTAAATCCTCAGCTGAATAGATGAATTATCAACAAAGAAAATTAATTTTCTACCAAATAGATGAAATTCCAATAAGAGAGTCAAGTTTAAAAGCTGAAGTGTTGAATGTTTTAGAAAGCAGTTGACTTTTAAATCAAAAAGATGAATTAACAACAGAAAGTTTCTTCTTAATAAAGAAAATGCCTATTGAAGCAAATATTAGAATTTTCAACAAAAAAAAAAGATCAGGTTTTAACAAAAATTAGAATAGAATGATTTCCAGCCTGAAAGAAAGTATGAATTGTTAACAAAATATGTGGATTTTCGACAAAATTGTTGAAGTTTAAAGCCGAAAATACCAACTATCTACAATAATGTTCAATTTTCACCCCGAAAATATAATTTTTCAACACAAAAGTTTTTTTTTACTCAAAAGTAAAATTAAGAATTGTACATTTTCAAATTGAAAGTTTAATTTTTAACAAAAAATATACATTTCAGAGAGAAAACTTAATTTCTAACCAAATAGTTTTACTTTCTAAAAGTTGGTGAATTTTCAAACCAAAAAGACAGAACAACAACAGCTTCTTTTGTCGAAAAGATTTTTCTTCTCATTCAAATAAAATTTCCTTTTAAATTTTAGGTTACGAGAAAACTCATTTGACTGAAACACAATTTTTTTGAAGTAAACATCATCCATTTTCTATAAACTTCACAAAATCTTACAGCCAAATCATTCTGTTTGTGTAAAGAAGATTTTCACATGTTTCGAGACAAAGCAGTCAAGAGCACGATGCTTTCGATTTCAGAAATTTTTTTTCTGAATGAGTTTTCTACAAAACAGTCAAATTTTCATGCCGAGAATATGACTTTTTAAACAAATTTTCATTCACAGCCAAACAAATTTTTCATGTTTTCCTAATCTGCTTTGTCCAGTTTCTAACAAATAAGCAATCTGATTCCAAAATATTTTATAAAAATTCGTAAATAATTGGCTTAGATATTAAATACACATGCAATAACAAGCGTTATTTTGAAAAAAAGATATTAACCTTTATTTTACTTGGAGAAGATTCACTACAGCGAATCTTGATCAAAATTGTATATATGATTTTGCATACTGAAAGTGTTTCATGCACGAACTAAAAATGTTAAAAACACGGCTTAAGAATAGAATTTTTGATTCAGATTTAAAAAGAAAATTCACATCCCCTTTGGCATCTATAATGTTTATTAATAAAGTTACATGCTTTTTTATTATTGTTGATAGCAAAAACTAATTGAATGATATATTTTTTCTAATTCCATATGGATTTGCATTACCAGTAAGTCATGATCTTCTTGTTTTTGATTTCTTATGTTAGAATCAGAAAATGTATTTTATCATCTTTAGCTAGTTCCATAACAAATATAAGTTCAGCGTCAGCAGTATTAAATTTGTTCATAAAATCAATAACTCCGATTTAATTGTAACTTTGGAAAATGTTATATTGGACCAACTAAAAGACCCTTACATATTAGATGTAAGGAACATCAAGATAACGTTAGATTAAATTATGCTGATGTTCTTCATGACCATTTATTTAACAACATAAATGACAATATCACTCATTGTTACCTATGGCATAAGATTGAAGTCTTACACCAAGAGAATAACCCTATAAAAAAAGCTTTTGCTAAAATGGTTTTTATTAAAAAAGAACTTGATAAGTGCAATAAAATATAACTGATTTAGATCACTTAAATGAATCTTATAACTCTATTCTAGAATTTTTCTTATATAAAACTACTCAAATCCTTAAATTAAAGAATTTAAGAAACTGTAAATTAATAATGATTATCATGCTCGTTTCTACAATATTAATTCATCTGGTTTAGATACTCTGTCACTTTCTCGAGAAAAAATTGTAATCTTACATTTAATTATGTTACTTTACTCAAAGTTGTAATATGCTGTGTTAAACCAGAAGTAATGTCAAAGTAACTGTTGTTATAATGCATTATAATTTTTTTCAATGGGCGCTCTATCGTTCCTCTATTGTACGATAGATTATGTCACATAGCAGGTCAGTTGATCCACAAGATGGTAAATATACTTATTGTCATAAACTACCTTAACATTTCTTTTGATTACAATCAATTTAAATAATTTTCAACAGACACTCAAATTACTTTATCAATAGTTAATCTATTTCAATGTTTATTAATATAAATATAAATCTCAAAATTGGTATTTAAGATCTGGAATTGATTCCAAAAAATGACTTTTGAAAACTAATACATAACTTCGTGAGTACACAGCACTCAGATTTATTATATTATACTTTAGTATTTAAATTAACAGATTAAATTTACTTTTAGAATTTAAATAATCCCCTGAAGATGGAATGGTGTGTTCCAAAACGTCGGGATAATGTTGCCTATTAATAAATTTGTCCGAAAGTTTCGTTACACAATTTTATTGTGTTTCTTCTTTTTACCTATTGGATCCCTATATTTAGCATTTTTTTATATATCAATAACTTCATTTTTCGGTAGTGGAATTCAGGTATTATGGATATAGCAGGAATAGAAAGTAACAATTCCATGCCAATGTTAGCAGCAACAGCTGATATTGGGGGTCGCATGGGTAACCCATTAATTTGTTGGTGAAATTTATCATTGAAGTAACAATAAGATGCCTTCTTAATAAAAAGTCAAAATGCAAAAATGTTCTAGACCATGTGCCTATTCTATGTGTCCGGTTAGACACGTAGAATTTTTTGAGGCTTCTCTTTCGATCACCAAAGTTAAGCAGCGCTTGGCTTGGTTATACTCGGATGGGAGCTGTCGTACTAGATTGAGTGTATTTTATCAGCCTTCAAGCTGTCTTCACTCTTAAACTTATAACAATAATAAAAGTTAATGTGGACCCAATATAAAAAATGTATTCTCCATTCCCGCAAGGGAGATCATGTCTTTACGCATACACAAGCGTACATCGCTTAAATAAATCTTCTCTAACTAATGTAATCGATAAAGCGGCGCGTTATATCGGGCCCAGTGACCACCCATGAACGATTTATCTGCGGCAGATCAGGCCCACCGAAGGTTCCAGGCTACAGTGGTCCAGAGGATTTGTGGATCGATCGCGAAGTATCGTTCAC
>JAUELO010000083.1:893413-904696 GCA_032357855.1 Amphibolips quercusostensackenii | reverse complement strand
CATTAGTCAAAAAAAGGGGAAAAGGGCGTCTAATTTTCTACAAATCTAATACCTTCTCTGATAATAATGTAAAAATTGAAGGTCATGATAGATTAGCACGGTAGTTTTACCTTATTTTGAAAAAACTTTACCGATTTTAAAATTAGTGTAAGAAAATTTATGTTTACACAATATACAGAGTTCGGTTTATTAGTAATATGATTGTAATAATAGAAAAAGATAGATAGATTGAAATAATTTTAATAAAAGTGCTTAATATCATGAGAGAAACAAAAAAGGAGAGAATTCTTGCCTCGATTCTTGCAGATAGTATATATAAAGAGAGAGGATAACAAGCTATTAATTTAAAAAGGAATCTCTTGAGATATAACAAGATTTAGGATGCGGATATTATTTGGTTAAATTATTTTCTTTAACAATTAAGTCTTATATATGCAAATTAATATTCACTAAAGACCGGAAAATAATAACTTCTTACATTACTCTCTATGTTTTTATTTGCAGGTATTATGCGAAATTTAATTACCTGAATTTCAATTGTTCATACCGGTTATTTTCTCGTAAATAATCATTGATAAGGAAGTCTCAATTGTCTTCGAAGCATGTTGGATCCTAGTAGTACATAAATTGCAGAAGGCTCATTGAAAGAACCTGTTTTGAATTCATATCCATACAAAACCCTCAACGTATCATAAAAAAATCGTTTTTTTCTAAAAATTTATTTTTCATGTATAATCTCGTGAATGGATTAAATTTATGTACCGTCGCTGTAAGTCGATGATCAATCGTAATCCAATTATTTTTTAGGACTTTTTGGTTATCATATTCGACAACATCAACATCCAGAAAATTGATAAACCACCGGCTCTGCAGAAACCTTAAGTAGCTGTATTGATTTTCCTCTGATTAAAAAATTATTAAACACTTAGGTTGACCCTTTTTTCCTGTCACTTGATTTGAAATATTTTTTATTTTATACGTCCGCTGATAATACTTTTTGCTGCTTAAGGTCTGTGTCGTGACAAATAGTGTTGTTGTTTTAAGTTTAGTCATGTTTTCTGCATTTTCCAAATCAAGGACCTGCATACTATTCAGTTCGCTGAAATTAGTCACCCTAGTAGAAACACTGCCTGCGATTTTACTGACCATTTAGTTTGCTATTCAAGCTTTCTCCGCACTAACACTTTCATTTCGTATTATTAAAGCTTGTTGTCTAGTGACACACGATATTTTACGCAAGAAAGGACGATTCCGCATTTTTCCGTCTGTATTTCGGAAGCCTGCGGGACACCAATCTTCGAAAATCGTACATGTGCACCTGCGCAGTAACTCGACCGTGCTGCTGCGCAGGCGTACAAGTACGATTTTTGAAGATAGACGTCCTATTTCCGACTCCAACTTCTTAAACATTAACAACTTTCCAGGACCAACAGGAAATGTTTTAGGAAATTTTGAATTTCAGTCTGTGAAAAAAAAAATTTCATTTTTCTCTGTTGAGCTATAAATCTCTATCGCTGTGGAATTATTTTTCTTAAAGAAGTTTATTTTCAAATTTACACAGTTTAAGTTTTCGTCGACATCATTTGAACGTTATCGAAAAATATCTTTAAGTGTAGGTTTCTGGTCTCGTAATTAATAGGACAAATTAGGAGTTACTTATTTTTGTTCCTGATTAAGTACCTTTTCTTTTTTGAATCAGAAACTAGAAAAAATTACGTTTTAATAATAATTATTTGAAATTTTATGTTCAAGCCCTAAAAACCATTAAAGTAATTCTTCCTGATATTATATAACTTATCAAAATACTTTTTCAAACTACTAAGCTGGGAGTGAAAATGTTATAACCAATATCTCGATAACCATACACGATAGCGGTCGATGATTTAGCCTATGAATTACTTATCATATTATCTTTAGCTAATTATTATAATGTTTAATCATAACCATTCGTTTTCACTTACATAACTACTCCACGGAAAAGTAGAGAATGTCACATTATGATAGCTGTGGACTTTTCGAAGTGAAAAGAAACTGCTTGGTCAAACGAAAGTTTCCAAACCTAAAATCTTTAGTCCCAATGTACTGAAGCTGAATAATATTATTTGAGTCACCTAAAAAAGCTGCATTAGATCATTACATCAATAAATATTATTCAGAAGCCTTTGTTAAAAGTAGAATCACGCTAATCGATACAATAAAAGGAAAAAGTGTTCTTCCATTGTGTAAGGCTTTGACATACTATTGCATTACATAGTAAGATCTTCAGATTTAGAATGCAGTAGCTAATACAGAATGTTAAAACGTAGTTCAGTTATTTCGATGATTGTAACAAAAAATTATCTTTACAGGATCATGCGCGACAACTTTGATAACCTTCGCTCGATCATGGATGTACTGTCAACTAATGTAGGTATTAATTCATTTTTACTTCAACGCTAACTGCCTTAAAAAAACGTTTTATATGCAGACTACATGCAGAGTTTGTAAAAGCGTTTTACACTTTCTGTTAAAGAGAAAAAAATGTTGAAAATGTTTATTAATTTCATATTTATTAAAATAGTTGCTGTTTCAAGTTTCTTGACTTACGTGCAAGGTTTGTTTAATTTGACAAAGTGGATTAGTAGACACGTGAAGAAAAAAATTAAAATGATATTAAAGTATTTTCAATTGTAGTTTCCTTGCATAAATCGTTAGTAGGAAAAAGCCTTATCAGCGAACATATTAGTTAATTAGTTAATTAGTAAAGTTGCAACCAGTGCTTTAACCAATTTTACCTGAGCCTTATATCTTTTGTATTCCACTTAATTTTCACTAAGAGACATAAGAAAAGTTTGCTTTTATGGAAATTATTTAAGAATCAGATAAAAATGGTAAAAAAGTAAAAAATTATAAAATTATTTAAAAATAATAATTAATAAAGAAAAAAACTCCAATAAGCGCATCGTAATAAAAAAATTCGACTTTTAGGACTTTTATATTATGTGGAATACGCTGTTTAATTTATACTTACGTATTGTCATCTACATGATCGCGTCCAGAAGCTATTTTGGAAATTTGGGCAAAAGCATATTTCTTTAGATAGCACAAAAAAATGCCTTAGCATACAATCAATATTGCATAAATGCTGTCACTGCAAAACCAGGTCAAAAAAGTCGATAATAAAATATCACTTTTTCCTCCCTTTTAAAGCATAATCGATGTTGAAAAGCAATCATGTGAAAAGCATTATTGTTTTCACGAGGATTGCAAAAAACCTTCTGGCTTTCCAGGACAGCGATCGACAATATTCAGAGAAATTTACTGAAGAAAATATAAATAGAATACCAGTTAAATGGGATGCTTGAGAAAGTGCAACATTGTTATCAGTATGATTGAAAAAAACAGTTAACTGGCCAAGATCACATGCTACTCAAGCCGGAGCAACCTTCAAAGAAAGACGTATATTACATGCACTACTAGAGCATATTTGTTTTTAAAACTTTTATGCGAAATCGGATGATTTCCGCGTTTTGCAGTACGTATTTCGTTAGTATATTTGCATCTCTGTCTGCAGGACGCCGACTTTTGAAAGTCGTACGCGCGCGCCTGCACGGTCTAGCTACTGCTTCATTTTTATAAAAGCAAACTTTTCTTAAGTCTTTAAGCGAAAATTTGGTGGCAAACCAAAGATATATTATAAAAAGACTTTTAATCTTTATTGAAACATACGTTTAAAAAGTGAGGTCCTTTTTTCCTGTGTGACAGAAAAATCACTAAGCTTTTTAGACGAACTTTCTTTCCTGTTAGTTGGTTTAAAACGTTTTTCTTGTCCTTTGTCTGTGACAAGTACAATTTACTTTTTAAATATTGTATTGCGACAAATAGTGTCGTAATTGTAGGACGGGTAGAATTTCCTCCGTTTACTAAATCTTGGGACTTTGTACTGTTCAGTATATTTGAATTGACAACCTTACTGGGAATAGGGCCTGCAAGTTTATTGAAAATTTCATTTGTTGATAAAGCTTTCTCCACGTTATCATTTTTGAGTAAAAACAGTACAATTTGAACCGCTTTTTAATCTTGCTTTATATGGGTAAAAAGTCTAGCAGTAGACTTTGTTAACTTGAAGATTCCTTGCGCATAAGTCAGGAAAATAAGGGCTGGTTAAAAATAATTTGTACGTCATTTGCTCGGGAAAAATTCGGTTCAATCTTCAAAGACTGAGATAAACTTGGTTAGAACACTGATTGAAATTTCACTAATTAGCTGATAAATTAATATGTTCGCTGATAAAGCTTTTTTCTACTAACAGTTTTATCAGGGGAAACAACAATTGTTAACACTTAGATATAATTTTAATTTTTTTCTTTACGTGTCTACTAATCCAATTTCTCGCATTAAACAGACCTTGCGCGTTAGTCACCAAACGTGAAACACCAACTATTTTAATGAATATAAAATCAGTGAACATTGTGTTATATTTTCTTTTTCTGTACAGAAAGCATGAAACCTTTTTACAAACTTTGCATGTCGTCTGTATAAAATACGCCTTTCTTTAAAGGTGGTTAGCGTTAAACAAAAATTGAATTATCACCTCCATCAGTTGATAGTACATCTATGATTGAGCGAAGGTCATCAAAGTCATCACGCACGATCCTGTGAAGATAAATTTTTTTTGTACAATTATTGGAATAACTAAACTACGCAATCTAAATCCGAAGATCTTACTACGTGATGCAATAGCTTTTCAAAGCCTTGAACAACGGAAAAACCATTTTTTCTTTTATTGTGTGGATTAAGGATACCCTACTTTCATCGAATGGTTTTAAATAATATTAATTGATATAATGATCTAATGCAGCTCTTCTAGGTTCTTCAAATAATTTTATTTAGCTGCAGTAGATTGTAACTCAAGATATCAGGTCTAGAAACTTTCGCCTGACCAAGCAGTTCCTTTTCACTTCGAAAAGTTCAAAGCTATCATAATGTGACATTTCTCTACTTCTCTGTGGGGTAGTTATATAAGTGAAAACGAATGGTTATGGTCAGACATTATGAGTATTTTCCGAAAATAATATGGTAAGTGTTTTATAGGCTAAACCAGCGACCGCCATTATGTGTAGTTATCGAGATATTGGCCATAACAGATTCATTTTTAGTTTAGTGGTTCAAAAAAGTATTCGAATAAGTTATATGATATTAGAAAGAATAATTTCACTGATTTTTTAAGGCTCGATCATTAAATTTCTCATGATTATTATTAAAACATACATGTCTCTTCTAGTTTCTAATTCTAACAGGCAAATGTTCTTAGTTCAAAACAAAAAAAATATTAAGTAACTTTCAATTTGTCCTATTTATAGTTACGAGAACAGAACCCTACATTTAAGGATTTAAACAAAAATTAAGATCATTAAGTTTTGACGAAAGCTTAAACTGTGTCAATTTAAAGCATAACTTTTTAAATAGAAAAAAAACAAATCCTACAGCCATTGAGATTTATAGCTCAACATAGAAAAATTCAACTTTTTGTACTAGAATTAATTTTAAAATTTTCTTAAACATTCCTTGTTGGGCCTGGAAAGTTGCAAAAGTTTCAGAAGATGGAGTCAGAAATAGGTAAATAAATTGAAATATCATCAGGAAAAATAACTAAGTGACAAAGATAAATATTCGTTTTATGGAGAATTTATTTAAAAAGTTAAAATCTACTATTATAATTTTACTTGAAAATATGATTATTTTGTTTAAAACTAAACTACTTTGTTAAATATCTAACAATTTCGTTAAGCAGTCGTTATTTTTTGTTCAGACTTTAACTGCTTTGTTGAAAATTTGACTTTTTGGGTTGATAATTAATCCATTTGATTCAAGATTTTTTGACCATAAACTTTTTAAATAAAATAATTGTAATAATTTTTGTAAAAAAAATAAAGTTGGAAAAGGGATAGGGTGTGACAGAATTTCCCCCTTTCCTTTTAGAGTTCGAAAAATTACCATTTTGAATACTAAATTTGATTTGCCCGAATTGTCATTATATTAAAAAAAAGGTTTTTATTGTTTTGTCATTTTTTGTAAATTTCTATTCTTAAATTGATCAAAATAAAAACTTCAGTTTGTCTATTATTTAAGAAATCACTAATGCTTCCTTTATGAGGAAGCAAATATGTTTGCTAACGGGAAGCAAAGTGCTTGTGAAATGAGCACAATATAAATGTAATTACAAATAAAGTGGAAACACTCGAGATTAAATTCACAGCCAGTTTAATATTGCTTAAAAGATGTTTTAAAATCAAAAATTTTCAGAAGTGTATGACTTTTTGGATTATTACTTTTCCCATTTGGAAAATTCAATGATCTCAATATATTGGTTGAGAATGAACCACAAAAAAAGTCATTTAATTTTTACCTCTATTTAAAAGTAAACATTAACTAGATCAAATAGATAATCAGGGTGTCTACCTGACCAGAAAATCATGAAAATAGGAAAATGACCAAGAATGTGATTCATTGGCTGCGCTTTCGCTCTCAAATATACTAATATGCAAATTAAAAGTGCTTTTATATATTTTATTACTCTAATTGTGACTTGAAACAGGAAATTTGTAAAAAAATCGTAATTCTTACTTGAAATTAAGATTTAGCAAAATAATTACAATTCTGACTTAGATCAGTGGATTTTCTAAACGAATCATGATTTCAAGTTGGGGCAGAGGAATTTAGTAAAGAATTATAATTTTGACGTTGGGACAGGAAATTTTCTAAAATATTTATAATTCGAAGTAAGGAATAAAAAAAATTTCAAAAATTATTTTAATTTTCGCAGCGGGAAATTTGCAAAAATTTATAATTTTGATTTGAGGACCGGGAATATCTGTAAAGAATTGTAATTCTGAAATAGGACTCTGAATTTCAGTAAGGAATTACAATTTTCATTTTAGGTTTACTTTAGCAACAGAAAGTTTCGTAAGAATTATAACTTTTACTTTAGAACAGGGAGTTTTCCTGAAGAATTGTAGACAACAATTTCAATCTACAAAAATTGAATTTGAAAAAAGACCTTGTTTCAAGTCAAAACTTGTTACAATTTAAAATTTTCCTCTTCTAAGTTGCAAAAAGTAGAGTCATTGTGAGTTTAGAACAGGGAATTTCATAAAAATTATAACTTCGTATTGTAATATGTAATTCTTGTCATGGAGCAGGAAATTTTATTTCATAATTTTAGTTATATTTTATAAAAAGAGGAGTTACATAAAGTATCCCTGTTCTAAGTCAGAACTCGACAAATTTTGAAAATTCCTTATTCCGTATTTTGGAAAAAGTTAATTACTTTATTTCTGAGTCATAAAGAAATTTGTAAATTATTATGTTTTTAACTTGAAACAAACAATTTTTGGGCATAAAGGTAATTGTGACTTGGAACAAAAAATGTCCGCAAGTAATTATAATTTGAATTTTATAGGTCATTTCCATGAAGAATTATAACTTTGGCTCTAAAACAGAGAATTTGTGTAAAGAATGTATTCATATTTATTTAATTCATATTTTGAGCTGACAGACCCGTATATTTTATGATGGACTACGAAATAGTGCTTAAATTGATAAAGAAGTCTAATTCAGAATGTATTGTTCGATTATATTCAAAAAAGGATTAAAGTTAGAATTTATATATTTTCACTCTACTTGCAATACTTACAATAAAAATTAATATAAACTACAGTACAACTCATAATTTACATATGACAACAAAAGTTTCAATACGCTCTAATAAATACCTTATCAGTGTTTCATTCCAGAAAATTATGCACATAGTAGATTTAATTCAATGGCAAAATTAAAAAACATTTTTTTAAAGTGATGTAAACTTTTTTTTCAGTTTCGTGCTATGATTATTTTTTTGTTGCAATTTTTTCCTCTCTTTAATTAATCCTTAAATGAGGATCAAATTTTGTTTTAATATATTCATAATAAAGGAAAAACAGTAGGATTCACTAAATGAGGATGGCAATCGTTAAACTAAAGTTAAATTAACGTGAGAATATAAAAAAATAGAAATTCACTTGATTTTACTACTTTTCTCATTAATTAATCAGGTTTTGATGTTGTAGTAGGTATGAGCCAAACTAATTATTTGTTCTTCAGGACGTACTCTTATACCAGCATAATAAAATTACTTCTTAAAAATATTTTAATAGATAACGTAACATTAGCTCACCAGCAAATACAATAAAACATGCGGAGAATCCTACACTTATAGTTAAAAGAAGAGGCATAATGATATTTGTAGTTTGGCTAAGGCCTTGAATTAACTTATTCTTCGGATTTGAGACAAGATTTCCTGAATGATCATTTACCCACTTTCCAAAGATTCCAGACTGTATCAAGTGTGACAAAATTTGATCAATTCGTCGAATATAGGGCGATTCTGGTTCGAAAACCGTAGCACGTCAACCGTTTCGGAGACATGTTTTTCCAATCTTAATTGAAGTATGCAGTTTATCGTATTCTTGGGCATATAATGTGGCCACTCTTTCTTCCATGATGCACGATATGTTCTTATGCTTCATTAAAAACTCGATGCAGTTTGTGTCTGAAGAGCCGATTATAGTTTTGTTCAGCAAGACATTAGTAATCTCGTCTCTTTCGCTGAATTGCATAACTCTTAAGAGTGTTTTGGTCATCACCAGTGGAAGACGAGAATTATTCAAATCTTCCAAAGTATTGATTTCTATTTGGAATTCTGTTGTGAGCTTGATGCCAGTCAGAACTGAGTAAATTACAGATGAGGAAATCAAAAAAGAAAAAAGTTCAAAAACAAAGATGATTTGTTCTGCCAATTTCTGTGGCATAGGGTGAATTGCGAATCCGAGCGCTGCTCCTAATATGTATAAAGGGGACCACACAGCGCTCTCAGATTGCATAATGTATCCTACGATAAAGGGAATCAGCATCATCGCGAACATTGACACTGCCATGTAAAAGGACTGGCTTGAATATTGTACAGATACTGTTGTATATTTGAAAATTGGTAGAACAGGACGGTAACAAAATTCACCAATAACCATACTGTAGTCTACAAGTATTTTTCCTTTGACAATATACTCAGCAAGATTGGTATAAAACTGGAACATGTTATGAGTAATTTGGAACGAAAGAGTACTGTTAATGCTTAGGTCCTTTCTCCAGTCACCCCATCCTTCAATTTTAGATTTAACTTCTAAAATTGCGCAATTCATTACTTTAGACAAAGTTTTAACTACCAGTCCTCCTGCTCCAGTTGTTTCAATAGGATATCCCGAACGATTTCGCCTTACACGAATTACAGGATGCTCATCGAAAGAACCTATTTTTGATTCATATCTGTTTAAATCCCTCAACATGTCATGGAAGAAATCAGTTGTTGCTGAACATTCCTTTTTCATGTATATCTTCGTGAAAGGATTAAATTGATGTACCATCGCTATAGGTTGATGATCGAATGTGAACCAATTCTTTTTTGGGGGTTTTTTCTTAACATATTCGATAACATTAACATCTAAGAAATTACTAAACCACAAGCTTTGCAAAAATTTTACGTAGCTATATCTTTTTTCTTCTGATAAAAAAATTACCAAACACTTTGGTCGCCTTTTCTTTCCTGTTAGTTGATTTAAAGTTTTTTTTATTTCATTTTTCCGATAATAATACTGCTTGCTGTTCAAGGTCTGTATCGTGACAAATAGTGTTGTTGTTCGAAGTTCAGTTTTGTTTTCTGCATTTACTAAATCAAGGACCTCCGTACTATTCAGTTTGTTCAAATTAATCACCTTAGTAGGAAGACTGTCTGCAATTTTACTAATCATTTCATTTGCTTTTAAAGCTTTCTCCTCACTAACACTTTCATGTCGGATTATGACAACTTGAAACACGTTGCAATATTTATTAATATAGTCAACAAATCTACCAATACACTTTGTTGAGTTAAAAAGACCTTGTACGTACGTCAAAAAATTTAGTAGAACAATAATGTTGATGAAATTTACATTAATATACATTTTGCAATATTTTTCTTTGTTTAAAAATGTATGGATGCCTTTTACAAGCTTAGGAATTACTTGTGCACTGGTAGCAATGACTGCAGTAGATTTGATATAAAAGTTTTTGAAGCAAATGTACATTAGCAGTGCATGTACGATACGTCTTTCTTTGAAGGTGGCTCCCGCTTGAGTAGCATTTGAGTAAAAAGTTTGTAAGTAAGGGTCTGAGAATATCAAGAAATACTATCTTGGCTGGCTGGCCGTTTTCTTTCAATCAGCGTCAAATGAATATTGAACTTTTACAATTGTAGAAAAAAGTAATATTTTATTATCGATTTTTTTGGACCTGGTTTGGCAATGGCAGCATGCATGCAATTTTTTATGTATTCTAACGCATCTATCTTAATTATTTTCATGGTGATCGACGGTATATACCTGAAAAAGTGAATAAAAAAATATTTTAAAATACGCCTAATTTCACAACGAATTTATGCTTGCGAATAAATAAATATAAATGATTAATGCCAAAGTGCGCATCGAGATACATTATTAGCTGTAACAATTTTAATCTTCAATAAAACAAATCTTCAAATAGCAAGATCTTTTTCCCCCGTGACAAAAAAAAATTAATTAATTTTTTAGAACAAGATTCTTTCTTGGTAATTGTTAAAAATCGTTTTTCACGTGATGCGTTCGGGAAAAATACAATTTTCTTTTCAAAGATATACTGTTCAGTATATTTAAATTGATAACCTTGCTAGGAATTAGGGCCTGTAAGTTTAATGGAAATTTCTTTTGCTAATAAAGTTTTTTCTCCATTAATAGTTTTACGTAAAACCATAACAACTTCAACCACTTATTAATCTTGTTTAATATAATTAACAAGTCTAGCAGAAAACTTTGTTAATTAAAAAAATCTTTGCGCATGAGTCAGGAAAACTAGTTTTGGTTAAAAATGATTTTCACATTATTTGCCTGGGAAGAATACTGCTTAATATTCAAAGCCTGTATCGTTACAAATATTGTCGTAGCACTTAGTTTAGTAACGTTTTATGAATTTCAAGATAACAAACTTTTTAGTATATTCAAATCGATAAACTCAGTAGGAACACTGCTCGAAATTATACTGACAATGTCGTTCACTAATAATTCTTTCTTTCTACTAACAGCTTTATGCAGCGGAACTACAATTGGATACACTTTGAGATCTGTTTTATTTTATTTTTTTTACATGACTACTAATACATTTTGTCCAATTTTTCAGACATTGCACGTAAGCTAGCAAGCT
>JAUELO010000083.1:805818-817955 GCA_032357855.1 Amphibolips quercusostensackenii | reverse complement strand
CATTTTTTCAAAAAAATGACGTTTTTCTTCATAAATTTTAATTTGCTGTTTTCAAGACGTTGAATTGAGAATATTTTACATCCCGTAGTTCTTTTTATCCATATGTTAGTAGTGAGAACTGCACCTTGAAAAGGACTTAGATCCAAGTAGAAAGATGTTGTCGATTTTTAAATAAAAACATTAAAACCCGGAAAAAGCCTATACCATCTTAATATTCTTAGTTACTGGAAAAAATTAAAACATAGTCATAGTATGTTGAGCATAAAAGAAATTAATAACGCATAATACTGCATGCATTGCATGGATGGCAATGTCAGTATGAAGAAGACAAGTAATTATAAGAAGAATATTTATGAGACGCGCGGTATAGTTGGAGAACCACCTTCTCGTACTGGGATTCACCTTCGCGAGGTCGCGTCCTCCCTCGTTAAGCAGAGAGACATGAAATTAACTTTCTAGCTCGGGATACGCATGTTGTTCAAAAGATCCAGATCCAATGCTCAGTCCGTTTCCCAGCATCCAAGAAGTGCCCTCAGGCCCAGCACCGAATTTACTGTACTGTCGTGCTTTAATAACCCCGGACCTAATTAACGTCGCTCTCCAACGGTTTCATCTGCGAATCTGCCAGCGCTTTACGATCAAGCAAACGACGCGTCGACTTTAGTAAATCCGATTTATACTTTATTATTAATTATTTTTCTTAAATGGACACTGCTCACCTCGCAGTTGAATTAATTTAAAGTTTCTACTTGTAATTCGGGAAAAGCTTTCGTAACTTTCAAGCAATCAGTCGCAGGCCTCGGATGACCACACTGTTAAGACTATATTCAACACATTTTTTTTTAAGATGGTACTATTTTGCTAATATTTAAAAAAATTACTTTTCCATAAAAAATATTATTATACTTCTTGGAAAATTGGATAATATAATATGTCCAACCAATTTAAAGAATCCCGAATATCGGACAATTGAAAATAAAATAATAATAATTTAAAACAAAATACACAGGTTTGTAACAAATAGTTGAATTTTTAACCAAGAAGCTTAACTTTCACAAAAAAGACAAGTTTTTTACAAAATACATAAATTTCAACGGAATAGTTTTAATAGAGAATGTGATGTTAGTCCAAATTTGATTTATTATATTTTAAGTAAACATTTTTTTCTAACATTTTGTTTTTGATTGTTTATTTTTTGAATTAAAAAATATCAATGAAATGATATAATTTTCAGATAACAGATGTAATTTTGAATGAAAAAAAGGAATTTTCTACAGAATAGTTAAATTTTGTGCAAAACAGTTGAATTGTTCAGCTGAAAAGAGAAATTTTTTATAAAATAGTTTAATTTTAAGCCTAAGAATGTGAATTTTCAAAAAAATAATTAATTTTCAACTAACCACTTGCAATTTTAACAAAATAATTGAATTTGCAGTTGAAAAATTAATTTTCAACAAAACAAACGAATATTGAAATAAATTGTGAATCTTTAACCAAACAAATAAGTTTGTTGGAAAGTTGTTGAATTTTTAAGCAAAGTGTTAACTTTTCTACATAAGAATTAATTTTAAACAAAAAATTCAATAGTTTATATTTTATTAACAAAAAAATTTTATTTGAAATAAAAAATAGTTTGATTCAACCAACAAAAACGAATTTTCAACAAAATACTTAATTTATCAACTAAAACAGGAAAATTTTCTACCAAACAGTTGCATTCCTACGAGAGAAATTTGTATTTTACTAAAAAAAGACGAATTTGCAACAAAATATAAATAAGAATTTCAACAGAATAGTTGAATTTGCTACTAAATTGTTAATTTTTCTAGCCAAAAATCAGAATGTTTAGCAAAAAGTTATTTTTTCAATTAAAACAGAATAATTATTGACCATCCAGTTGTATTTTTTAGCGAAAAGGGTAAAATTTCTATAGAAGCAGATGATTTTTCAAACTCAAAAGATAAGTGTTCAACGAGAAAAAAAATTAATGTTCAACAAGTAAACAAATTTGCTATTTAAGAAAGAACACTTTTTTTAATCATATTGTTGAGTTTTCAAGCCAAGAAGACCAATTTTCAACAACATAGTTAAATTTTCAACCAAAAAGTATGACTTGTGACCAACATTATTGAAACTTCAACAACATAATTTAATTCTAAACAAAAATGATAAATTCTTAACGAAAAATTAATATTAGAACTTTTAACCAGACAGTTTTATTTCTAAGCAAAAAAAGGTGAAATTTTTTAAGAAACAAATAAATTTTTTTTTGGAATGTTGAACAAAAAAATTTTTAGTCAAAAAAGATAAAAATATTCGATCAAATTGATGAATTTTAAAGCTAGAAAGGCAAAGTTTGAATAAAACAGTTAAATTTTTAACCAAAAAGTTTTTCTTTTATATAAAATTATTGGATTTTCAACCAAATAATTTAATCTTGAAACAAAAATCATGAATCCGTAATCAAAAATTTAATTGTAATTTTGAATCTTCAATTAAGCGAATAAACTTTTAAGAAAGTAGTTCAACCTCTAATCAGGGCATTGAAGTTTCAACCTAAGAAATTAATTTGAAACAAAAAATGTAATAGTTAAATTTTAATGCGAAGAGACTCATTTTAAAATAAAAAATAGTTTGCTTCAACAAACAAAAATAAATTTTAAACAGAATATTTGAATCCTCAACTAAAACCGGTTAATTTACAAAAAAAATTTGCATTTTTACCCGAAAAATGTATATTCTACCAAAGAAGACAAATTTTTAACAAAATATGTAAATTTTTAATGGAATAGTCAAATTTGATACCAAATTGTTGATTTCTTGAGTAAAACATACGAATTTT
This sequence comes from Amphibolips quercusostensackenii, assembly GCA_032357855.1. Classification (NCBI taxonomy): domain Eukaryota; kingdom Metazoa; phylum Arthropoda; class Insecta; order Hymenoptera; family Cynipidae; genus Amphibolips; species Amphibolips quercusostensackenii. The sequence goes on along the minus strand of JAUELO010000083.1, from coordinate 815,113 downwards.
TTTAAAAGTAAATTTTCAATTGAAACAGATCATTTTTTACCAGACAGCTGCATTTTAAAGCAAAAACGATGAAATTTCTACAAAAGCAGATGAATTTTCAAACCCAAAAGTTTAGTTTTCAACAAAAAAATAAGTTTGTTACACAAGAATAAACAGAATTTATAGTCTAATTGTTGAATTTTCAAGCCGAAATAACAAATTTTTAAGAAAATAATTGAATTTTCAACCAAAAAGTATACCTTTTTTTTACAAAATTGTTGAATTTTCAACCAAATGATTTGATTTTGAAACAAAAATTATGAATTCGTAAACAAATATTTAATAGTAGACATTTACACAAAAGAAGTGAACTTTACACCAAAAGCAGTTAGATTTTCTTACTGGGTTGTATTAATTCAGTTCGCATTTAAGGTTGAAATCGAGGAAAAGAATGTGAAGCCTCCGATTAATAAATAGAAATTTTGATAAGTCATAGACTGAGAGATAACATTTTGAATAAATATTGAAGTTAATTTTTAATAGTCTAGAAATATTATGTTAAAAAACTGAAAATTTTACTTTAACCAATTTTTTGTTTTTCCATTGCACAGCTTTTAATTTTGGGTGACACACATTTTAATTCAGACTTCACGTAAGTTTATTACTTAAAAAATGTTATAACACTCTTTTTTTTAATTTGCGACACTATTTAGACTATTTTTTAACTCTAAATTGAGTCCCAGGATTTGCAGGCAGTTTTTTAATAAATTAAAAAAAAAACAATATTTTGCGGTGCTGTGTCTGTAATTTCTCATTATCACTATATTCTTTTCAAGAAATTGAGTTCAATATTTGGCACTTTTGACTATTCATTTTCGCGACTCTTGATTTGTTTGAATGCAAGCGAAACTAATCGATATAGAGAACTATAAGGCTAATGTGTTAAGGTGAATATTTTTAATGATTTCGTCTGTGTTTGGAGCTATTGCGGCCCACATTTTTAAAAATTATTACATATCAGCAATAAAAAGTAGGTTCTGCGTCATTTTGCATCAATTTTATTCAACTAAAATAAATATATGGGATGAGTATCCTATCTGAAAAAAGTGATATTACGAAATATCTGAAAAATATCGGATATATTGTTATCGAAAAAAATGTCTGAATAAGTAATTTTTTTAAATGATAACATTTATTCCGAAATGTTTTTGAACATTACTAACTAATGAGAAAATTTTAAATGTAAATAATTACCTAATAATAGGACATAATTCTTTTATTATCATTATGCTACCATATCATAATTTGTAAACTTTTTCACACTTTTTGAAAGATGAGTAAAATTAAATTATGGACGAAAACTTAAAATATCTTATTTACGATGTTAATATACACTGTTGGTACTGGTAAAAGAAAATTTTCGGTACTGGTAAAAGAAAATTACTGGTACCGACAATAGTATTTCTGTAAAAATTTTAAATTACTTAGGTTTTACTTTAAAAGATCAATTTCAAGTTTAAGAGCCTTTGAAATATTTTAGAAATGTCTTGAAAATTTTGAGACATTTTTATTAATTTGGTAGGATTGTGAAAATTCTAGTAAAACTGAATTGTTTTCATTGATATTTAGAAGATATTTAAAAAATAATTCAAATCTTGAGATGATGATTTACAGAAATTTTAAACAAAATGCTCATATTTGAACATTTCGAAAAAAAGTTTAAAAGCTTTTTAAAAATTTTGAAAGATTTCAAAAAAATAATAAAATTGTCTCAAGATTCATGGGAAAATGTTTATGATTTTTCATTTTAAAAAGCAAATTTAAAGATAAAATTGAAACAGATTTTAAAACATTTCCTAAAATTCCGGAAAAGAATGTAGGAGTTTTTTAAGAATTTTAATAATGTTGAAGAGAATGCAAAAATTTTGTTAAGATTCATAGGAACATTTTTTATTTGTTTTTAATTTAGGAAAATAATTTTAAGAGAACATAAGAAAGAGATAATACAAAAAAAAGTAATATAAAAGAGAATGTATAACAGATATTAAATGATTTAAACGGATTAAAACATTTTCAAAAAAGAATCTTGAAGATTTGGAATCAATTTTTTATATTTAAAAAAATTTTTAATAACAAATTGTTCTGAATAATTTTGAAAGATATTAATAAGACTTAGAAGTTTTCAAAAAAATTCAATATTTTAAGCAATTTAAAAAAAATGTAGGCTTTTGAATATTTTAAGAAAATTAAGCTTTTCAAGAATTTGAATAAGAAAAATTTCTCTAGATTGATAGAAAAATATAAAAAAATGTTTTATTTTAGAAAATTATGTAAGTAGAATATTTTAATAAATTTCACAGCATTTCAAAAGATTTTCAAATTTTTTAGAAAAGAATCTGAAAGAATTTCAAGCAATTTTTTCAATTTTGTCGAATTTTCTATAAAGTTTGGGAAAAATCCAAGTCAATTTCAAAAATAATTATGTATTTTAGATGCTTCAAAGAGATCAAAAATATTTTTAAACGTTAAAAGATTTTCGGATATTCATGAATTATTTTTAAATTATTTTCAAACTTCTAAAGTCTTCAGTATCTCTTAAGCTAACTCGAATTTTTTCCAATATTTTGAAATATCTTGTAAAATAACGCTTGCTTTCAAATTTTCTAGATTTTTTTTTGAAACGTCTGAAATCTTGAAAATTTTTTTTAATTTTCTGAAGAATTCAAGGAAAATTTTATTTATAACTTTTGAACCGAGCTGGTTATTTTTATAATATTTTAATTTTTCCTATGAATCTAAAGAAAATTGTTTTATTCTTTTAAAACCCTTTAAAAATTCTCAAAAGATTGTTTTTCTTGTTTTCTTTTTCGAAATGTACATTTTTTTATTTTTCGAAATCTCTAAAATTAGAGATTTTTAAAAAAGTCTTTTCAAAATAAAAGATGGTTTGAAATTTTCTCAGGTATCTCAAGATTTTCCTATAACGTTTCGAAATTTATTTGTGCCTCAACATTATTTATTCCCTGCAAAATAAAAAGAACTTGTCTTAAAAGCTCATAGATTAGTTTTTGACGCTTTTGGAAATAATAAAAACTTAAAATTATACTTTTAAAATAAAACCTGAACTTTTAAAAGTACATTAAAAAAAACAGAAGCTTAAAACAGGCAAATTGTGCAAAAAAATTGCACAAAAAGGCTTAAAAAGAAGTGTGTTATTTAATAAACCGTTTTCGAAAACAAATAAACGAGAATTGACTTTCTTGAGTATTTGTTTTTAAAAATGGTTTATTGAACAAAATACTACTTTTTAGGCCTTTTCGTGCAATTTTGTTGCACAATTCAACTGTTTTAAGTTTATGTTTGCTTTTTAAATCTAGTTTCAAATATTTAATAAACAGATATATTATGCCATAGACCCCGTGTCGTACTATGGCGTTCGGTTCTTTTACTGTTCTCAAACGTTCGATTCTTGGCCAAGCAAATAAAAACTTATACTATTTAGAAATTTTCCCGAATTCTTAACAATAAATGTAATCTTTTTAAATGTTTTAAACTAAATTCTTGTCCATAATTTAATTTATCTTGTCTTTTTATAAATGTGAAAAATGTTACAAATTATAATAGATGTCAAAATGTTAAAACAGATCTTATACCAATATTGAAAAATGATTTGCAATGAAATTTTTGCTTTTTTTCAATGTCGTTCAGAAACATTCAGAACAAAATTAATTATTAAATAATATCACTTATTTAGGACCATTGATTCACAGTATTGATGGTGCAGAAAGATAGTAATCTTTATTAACAGATTAACAAACTGAAAACCGACACTTAAAATCAAATTCAAGCAGAGACGCAACCAATTACGTTTTCGACAAAAATATGTCCCATACTTCCAAGATATTTAGTAGTATAAGTGCAATTCGAATATGAACAATCTGCGCCATTAAAAGTCCATTTTATTCAACTAAAATGAATTTAAAGAATAAGAAAAAATTAAACAAGTCGTAACTACCAACCAACTACATAAGGTACCTATATAAATAAAATTGCTGGACTTTCAAGTTTGCCCTGAAAAAAGGCATTTAAAATTTTTGATTTGTCACTTAATTAAAAGTATCTTTTAAAATATTCAAATAAATAAGAATTGCAATTTCTTAATCTCGACTGAGTGCGTGCAGAGAAGCGACTGGTAGTGTCAAGTAAATCCAAGAGCTGAGTATGGCGAAATAAATTCTTAATTGATTCGACTAATTAATGAGTTTAATCAAGCAAGACATTTTGAAGTGAAACTTAATCAAGCTGCTTTGACTGATTAATTAGTCAAATCAATTAGGTAAATCTCGATTTCACAGGACGTTTGAGCCTCTTATTCACTCCTCATTATTCTTTCTATACCGCTCTTCTTTCCTAGAGTTCCATGACGCTTACAATTTTATTTTAATTGTTATCGAAATTTAAGGAAGGAAAAATAGCTTTGATAATAATTTAGCGAGATATTTGGCAATCACGTTAGGTGGCGCTGGACGAATTTAAATCACAAGTAATTTTGATGATTTTGAGCGTTATTAGCCTCACTTCTCAATATTTATGAGCACGTACAATAAGAAACGGGACCGGTTTGTTACGATTTTCTATTTCCCTTAATTATTACATTTTTTTTATTTTTTCACAGATTATTATATATTAATAAATTACAAGATTCTTATGCATTTTTTAAGCATTTTTTATTGTTTAAACAATTTTGTCATTTGCACAATTTTATTCCACAGAATATCGCGGTTTAAGGGTATTTTATGCATGTGATGGTAGATTTTATGTGCTTGGAGTGGGTATGTTTTTATTTAAATTGCTATTTTATTGTTTTCACGATTTATGTATGTTTAAATCCAACTTTCAACAAAAAAACTAGAAAATCGTAATTTATTCCTAGTTTTTTATTTTGATATATTTATATTTTCAAGTTTTTAAATGGTAGCCTTAATCCAACATTTTACAAGTTACTTATGATTGTTTGAACAATTTATTTTCTTAGAATATCCCAAATTATTATATTTTCTGAATGCCTTATCCCAATTTATTTGAATAAGACTGAAATAAAATTAAAGTTGTCCATTTATTGGATAAACAATTTAATAAGAAAAATTGAAAGCAACGAATACGTTCAGAAATAGGTGTTTACATTTATTTAAAAAAAGTCATATTCAGGCTAAACTTTTAAAAATTGTTATAAAACTATGAAGAATGTAGGATTTTCTGGATTTTTCCGTTAAAAAGTTATGAATATCAAGAAAAATAAATTGTGGAAACAATTAACAAACAATTTCATCAAAAATATACATTTTCCAAGTTAATAAGATAGACCATAGCATTCTTGAAATACCCTTCATTCTCGATATTCTATGGAAATACAATTGCTTAACCAAACAAATTTTTTTGAACAATTGAAAATTATTAGAAAACACATTAAATCTCCTAACTTGTTTATTAACAAGATCAATAATTAGGAACGGTTTCGTATCCGTTAAAGAGTTAATAAAAAATATATATATCGATGTCTCCAAATGACACGGTTCCATCTCGGGATGACCGCATGAAAAGATTGCATCTTGGGACGACCAAATGAAAAGGTTTCATCTCGGAACGACCGAATGAAAAGGTGCTAAGTAGGATATTATAATTTTTAGTATCATTAAAATTAAACTTTTGTAATAAATATCAAATCAGGAATATTATCTAAAATTAAAAACAAAGTGCAATATTTTTACTTAATATGTTATTAATTAATATTAATAGACAGAAGTTGCATAATAGCCTTGATAATTTATGTATGACAGATTCATATGAATTGCGATTTGACAAGTCAGTATACTGCAATTACTTATAAGAATTTTAAACTTATACAAGTATTGAAAAAAATTTTGAAGAAAGTGTTCAACAATTTGCCAAAGGATTAACTGTATAAGACAATATTCTTGAGAAACTGATTGGATAGTCAAATAAAACATAACCCATATACATATTTGAATTAAACGTTACTTGAGGATATTTTAACTCAGTTTCTGGTGTTAAGTTGACAGTTCAAACCTTTTTTTAAATGAAAATGAATAAATAAAATATTTTTTATTTCAAATTATAGTTTTTTGTATAAAGATTAAAGGATATCTAGTAAAACATTAGTGAACAATAAAGATGAATTGTCGACTTTTGTATTGGTGTAAAAAACAAACCTTTCTTTAATTTTTTTTTAATAATTTGTAAATAAAGACATTATAATGTTTTTATATCATGGGTACAAAAAGTATAAGGTGGATATAATTTCGAATAAAATTTTGTATTCACAAAATTTTATTTTATATCAAACAATTAGTATGCAGGCGAGGATAAACAATATTCGAAATATAATAATGAATAATACTTACAATTAATATTTTCCTCTATTTTGCAGTAAGTTCTTTTTTATTTGTCTAACATTTCCAGAACTCTGTAATATATTTGTCACACAATAACGAAACCTTATTATCGCCTGCTGGCACACAGCTGAATTCGCATAAAGACGCGCGCATGCGCTAGCGAGGTAGCGCACTGTCATTCGGGAAAAATGGATGAAAATTGAATTATCCGTATTTTTGTTATAGTGTTTTTAATTTTATTGTTCCAAAAATAAGTACAATGATATTATATCTGGAAACACTATAAATTAATAAACAGTATGCACACTTTATTTCAAACATGCTAAAAATCGACTTAGCACCTTTTCATACGGTTGTTTCAAAAGGAACCTTTTCATCAGGTCGTCTCGAGATGAAACTTTTAAAATTTGGTCTCCCAGAGATAAAACCTTGTCATTTGGACACGTCGATATTTATATATATATAAGGACCCACTCATCACCATACACTTTCCAAATCATGACGATAGTTTCTGGACATGAATTGATAAGTTTTTGGCAAAATAGTATGCACACTCTTTACTCAGTTTAGTTAAGAAGGGGGGCTCACAGAGGTCTCCCTAAGCAGTAAATATTGGTTTTTGACAATAGCACAATTAGGTACAAAGTAAGAGCACAAGTTCGGATACCATCCGGACAAATTTCGTAGACTAGAAAAAATTCTTGAGTATATTGTCCTACAAAAATTCTTCAGAATTTGAGAATTCTATGTAAATCTAACCCGCGAAGAAGGGGATGGTAGCATATTTTATTCCTCGACGATTCAACCTTTCTCCATCAGTAACCTCACGACCTATCGTTGCTTCTCTCCTTTCTCTCCTTTCTTCTCCTGACGCCCAACAAATCCTTGTATTTGAACGTAATTGCACACATATCTTTGCAAAGTGAAGACCATTTAATTTAGAATCAATTTAAAGTCTATGACTGCAGCGATTCGATCATCTAGATGAATTAAAATTAATTTTGAAATTAATTTCTACTCAGCGGTTAAAATGGTACACGGAAAAAATATTTGCTTGAAAGTGTAGTGACTTTATGTTTTGATTATAAACAAAGGTGTGGAAAGTACTTCAAAGTGTCGATTGCTGGTCTATTTATTGCTGAAAAAACGAGAAAAAACTACATGAGCCCGGATTTGAACCAGGAACGCCACTTCAAGCAAGTAAAGCGTTAACCAATTACGCCACTGAGACTAGGGTATATCATATCCTCTTTCTCCTATATCACATGGTGACGCGGGTCTACATCTCTTTACCTTGTAAAACTGTTTTGATGAATGAATCAGTCTGAAAGTTTTCACTAAATTTGAATATAAATTTAAACAATGATATTGTGTTATTTATAAGGGTGATAAAGTAACTTTTTAACGCTAAATATTAAATAGTGTCGATTAATAGTCCATTATTTGTTGGAAAAACGAGAAAAAATAATGTTGGATGACGGGAAGGTTAATTAAAATTTACAACCTTCCGTATTCAAGAGAATGATAAATCATCATCCGAAAAGCATGTACAGTCAAATAAAATCTAATGAGCATTCTTCATCAAGAAAAAATATTTTTGAAATCATTATTATATAATTTACATTTTTATGTTTGATAATACACAATTCGCATAAACGGTCAATTACAGATATAATTGCAAGCTTAAACGATCCAATGAATTGCACTCACTGAGGATTCAAACCTTATCTAAAACTAACTAACCTAATGATACAACCGACGCATTAACCAACTGAGCTATCGAGCTGCTTGAATTCAATTACGTTAATATTACTTATTTTTAACCGTCAGCAGTTTTCAAACTTTTTTAAGCCTCATAACTTTGTTTCATTCTACTCTATAAACTTATCTATGCAAAAAGAGGACATTTCAATCCAAAAGAACGAAGTTTCTGCCCAAAAAGACAAATTAGTAACAAACTAGTTGAGTTCTTTAAGAAAAAATATTACTTTTTAACAAAGAGTTGAATTTTTATTAATATATTTAAATTTTTGACAAAAGAGTACACTTATGACCTGAATAGTTAAATTGGTAGCAAAATAGTTGATTTTTAAATGAAATGAATTGATTTTCAGCATAATAGTTCAATTATTATTACAAAATAAGTAAATTTTCCATTAAGTGATAAACCTTAAATAACAAAAATGAATTTTGACAAAGAAGTTAATCTACAAACCAAGTAGTTAATTTTTCATTAAGAAAATATTAATTTTTAACAAAAACATAATAGTTTATACTTTAAATAACAAGAGATTTTAACTTTAAATAAAAAAGTCCAATTCAACCCAAAAAGACAAATTTTTAAAAATATACTTGAACCCTTGATTGAAATGGATTAATTTCAAACCCAGCAGTTACATTTTTACACAAAAAAGATTTCATTTCTACAAAAAGAGATGAATTTGCAAACCAAGAAATAGCTTTCTCGACAAAGAAAGATTTTTTTGTTAAGAGACCGAAAATGTAAGTTTTTAACCAAAAAGTTCATTTTCATTCGAATACACCAGAACCCCGATTTAAGGACAGTTTCGGGGGTTGCCTGCAAAAAGCCTTGATCCTAAATCAGGTTAACAAAACGTAAACAGTGAGGGTGGTGTAAAACCATTTCTTTTAGATTTTTTTTGAAGCAAAGTGAAGATGAATTTTTTACAAAAGAGGATCATTTAGGACTTTTATGCGTCTCTAACTAAAGAAAAACGATTTTTTTTTAATTTACAAAGAAATGCAGTTCTGATCAAGTACTTCAATTTCTCAATAAGTAATTAAATTTAAGGCCAAAACCAAGATCTATCGACACAATAATAAAATTGTCCAATTTTCATTTAATAAAATTACTTTTGTTTCAGTGATGAACTTCGTAGTTT
>JAUELO010000083.1:770479-780582 GCA_032357855.1 Amphibolips quercusostensackenii | reverse complement strand
CTACGAAGTTCATCACTGAAACAAAAGTAATTTTATCAAATGAAAATTTGACTATTTCATTATTGTGTCGATAGATCTTGGTTTTTGCCCAAAATTTAACTACTTGTTGAAAAATTGAAGTACTTTTCATAAATGCATTCAGTTGCAATTTGAAAAAAATCGTTTTTCTTTAGTTAAAGACGCACGGAAATCCTAGATCCTCTTCTGTAAAAAATTCATCTTCACTTTACTTTAGAAAAATCCAACAGAAATGGTTCATACAACCCTGACTGTCCACGTTTTATTGCCCCGATTTAGGATCAAGGCTGAAATCAAATATGATCAAATATGAAAAACCGATTTTTAAAATATAATAAGATGCTAAGAAAATGCAAGACACATTTTTAGATATTCTTTTGTCATTTTCAAAATATTAGCGGTAAAAATAAGCCCTCTAAATTATATCCATTTATCTGCAACCGTTTTCAAGTTATCGCGTTCACAAAAAAGTGTGACATCCACACATCCAAACATACATCAACACACACATACACATTCTTACACACACTTTCGGAAAATTGCTTAGGACATTGTATTAGACATTTATAAATTGAGAAATGTTTGATTAAATGAATTTAAAATTTTTCATAAATGTTACCATTATAAAGCTTCCTTTATGAGGAAGCATAAGTCAAGAGAAGTAAACTGTTCATTTTTGAATGCCATACAAGATTATGATGACAAGTTTTTAAATTTTCTTGAAAAATCAAAAATTCAAATTTTGATTAAAGAAACATAATGAAAAATAAAAAATTTCATTTTGTGGTCAAACAACGCAAGATGCGAAAAAAGGTAACGATAAGAATTATGCACTAAAAAGAGATCTATATCTTTGTTATTAATAACTTTTTGATAGGACGCGTAGTTTTTTTTTGTGCGTAAAAAACAAAATACGAAATAAAAAAGTTAGATTTTTAGACAAACGACACGAACTACGAAAAAAAAGTTGTTTGACCAAAAAACAGCTACAAATTTGTCATCAATTATTATTTTGATAGAATACGTGGTCTTTTTTTAATCTTAAAAAATAAAATTACAAATAAATAAATTACATTTTCGGATAAAGACACAAGGCACAATACAATGTCTAAAAGCTAAATTGTTTTTGAATTAGATATTAAAATTTGCTTTCAACTTTTATTTCTCGCGAGACATGTGATAAGAATGTGCTCGTTAAAGCACAATCACTATATTTCAGTTGTAAATGGTTGGATCTTTAATCTTAAAAGTCCTATGCAAAAATGTGAGGGAAGTACAATGACCGAGCGCGTAGCGCGAGGTATAAAATTATTGAGTGAGAAGCGCAAGACAAATATATTATCGAGCGCAAAGCGCAAAATCCAACAAACGCGCGCTTATGTGCCACTCACTGAGCACATTTTTCGTCTAAAAATTCAGCTCTTGGTTTGAAAATTTATCTATGTTGGTTGACATTTTATCGAATCGGTTGAAAATTAATCTATTTTGTTAAAAAGTAATCGCTTTGGTTAAAAATTCGCGTGAATCTAGCTTACGCAAAGTAATTCACCATAATGGTATGTAATCTAGAGTAATCCTATGCAATTCGGCGTAATATCGTATGTAATAGGTAATCCAGAGTAATTCTGTATATAGAGGTAATGCAGGATAATCTAACATAATACCTCTGCTGAACCACATTTTTAGGAGTTGTTTCCCTCTCGTATCTATATTATTATAGTGAAGAATTCTTTCTGAGATCATTGCACCCTCTTCTAGGCTTCTTCACTTTTTTATTTTGTTTCTGAATCTTCTTTGCTTTACCTATTATCACGTATTAAAACTATTTGACTAATCTTACGTAGCTGCAAAATACTTCTTTCACATTCTTGTAATTACATGTTGTTTAAAAATGTGTGAACATATTTTCTTTTACAGTTTCTTGATAACTCATTTATATCAACACAAACTTCGATGACTATCCAGCATTTAATTCATATTTTATAATTAAACAAACTTGTAGTTTCTGTCCCGCACCATTTAAGTGACCATGTATCATGCAGAGGAACAGTAAAAAATTTATATGAGACTGTCAGGCTGGAGTCGTTTTCACACTCGTAACGTGCAAAGTGCAAAATAAAAGGTAAGAATTCAACAACGAATTTAAAATACTCTTCCAGCTCGAGCAATAATTCAATCATCCAGCAGGAATTTATTTACATTCTTCTTTACATAAGTGTTCCGCGCTGCGTCTTTTTCACCAAATTTATTCTTAGTTCTTGAATTTCAGTATCTTTTAATAATCTTAAGACCATATGAGTAATACTTATTAACTCCAAGGCGACATTTATTTTTATGATTCGCAGATCTGAATTGATCCGCTTCTTCTGACCTAGAAAGTAGAGTCTCAAACATTTTATTTTTTCAGCTTTATTAAAAAACATATTATACTGACAGGGACCACCGTCTTGCTCCTATTTTTCTGAGTCTTCTTTTTTATTAAATTTACCCTTTTTCTCTATTTTTTAAAAACTTCCCTTTGTTTCCCTTTTGTTTTTACATATATGATGTTTAAAAATACAATATTTAAATAACGCGGAAAATTCTCTGATATTAGTAAATATATAAGAACTGTAATAACAATAGTTGGTTTCCTACAAAATTATTCTATTCAAAATAAGAGTACGCTACCGGGAATAGTAAGAGTTTAATTTTATTTAACTTACACAATTTTTTATCCTAATGGATATAACTTTTTTGAATTTGAATAAATAATTTTATACACAATTTTTACAGTTAAAATTAATTATTTTAGCTACAGTAATAAAATGTTTTTGAGAATATTGAAGCACTAGAATACATTATTTTAAATAAATAAAATACAAAATCAAAAAATAAAAAATATATTATTACACTAATATAACTATATAAGTTCAAAGTATTGATTATAGTAAAGACGAAATAAAAAATCTTGAAATAATTAATATAATTGTAGGTATAGCTCTTACGATTTATTTATCAGTGATTATTTTTTTAATAGAAAAGATTTTTATTGTAGAAACGATTTTAAATATAAAAATTGATTATTCGAAAAATTTAATTTTGTTCGGACTTGTTTATGTCCTCGTGAATAGATTTCCAACGACCTAAGTACATCAAAAACAAAATCTTTAATAGCGTAAATATTTGAAAAATTATATCACATTATTTAAAAATATGACATTTCCTAATAAATATTGTTTCTTCTTGCCTTCTTGTGAGAATAAATTTGTAATTTTTCACGTATCATTTCCCTTTTTCTTAAGGCATTACCCTTTTTCTCTTCTTTGAGCTTCTTCTGCGCTCTGATACCTAGTATTGAAAATTCATCTATGGTAGAAAGGTTATCTTTTTTAGCTCAGAGCTAATTCTTCTAATTAGAAATGTCTGCTTTTATATATTTTTTTCGAAATTTATACTTTTTGGCTTAAAAATTAATTATTTTGTTCAAACTTTAACGGTTTTCTTAAAAATTTGTCTTCTTATGTAGAAGATTCGTCCTTTTGAATTTGAAAATCGTCTTTGGTATTAAAAAGTCATCTTTTTTATTTAAAAGTTAACTCTTTTATTCAAAAAGTTACTGTTATATTATTGTATCATAATGCACCAATTTTAGTTAAAAATATAATTATTTTGTTGAAAATTCATCCAACTGGTAGGAAGTTAAACATATTGTTTAAAGTTAAACTATTTTGTTGAAAAGTAATATTTTTGGTAGAACATTCAGCTCTTTATCAAAAATTTGTTTCATTTGGTTAGAAATTATTTTTTGAAGTGAAAATTAAACTATTCCATTTTGGTTGAAAATTAGTTTTTTTGGCAGATAATTTAAGTATTTGGTTAAAAATTAATATTTTTGAGTTGAGAACTCAAATGGAGAAAGAAAATGGCATGGGCTAGTCATCCTGAATTTACGGGACGACTAGCCAGGCTTATGAAAAATATTGGACTAGTCATCCCGAATTTCGGCACGACGAGACACTTCGTTAAAATAAACTTTTTTCGTAAAAATTCAACTGTTCTATAGAAAATTCAAATTTTTTTTTTTTTGAAAATAAATCAAATTATTGCATTTGTTCAATTACTTGGTAAAGAATATTTAGCTTTGTTGAAAATTAAACTCTTGTTAAAAAGCTGTTTTTTCTTTTGTTTTAAAGTTCATCTTTAAAGGTTGAAACTTGAACTATTTCCTTGTAAAAGCAATTATTAGCTAAAAATTCCTGCCTTATAAGTTAAAATTCAACTGTTTGATGGGAAATTCCTTTTATTTTTGGGTTGAAACTTAATTCTTCGAATTAATAATTTTACTATTTTATTTTTGGTTAAAAATTGGTCCTTTTTAGTTAAAAATTTAAATGTTCGGGTGAATATTCATCTATTTTAGTTTAAAATTACACTATTTAATAAAAATTCATGTTTTTTTTTCTCAATTCGTCTTTCTATAAAGACAAATTTTTCTTTTGAAAATTTAAATCTTCTGTTTAGATTTTCTTTTATTTTAAAGTTCATCTCTGTAGATTAATAATTGGAATATTGCATTGTAATTGCAACTTATTAGTTTGAAAATGAATGTTCTTCTGTCAAAAAAAAATTTTTCGTCAGAAATTCGTTTTTCGTTGTTGTTAAAAATTACCATTTTGATTGTAAAATAATAGTTTTAGATCGAAAATCAAACTTTTTACAGATACTAAGTCTTTTTGGCTTTAGAGTTGAACAATTTTGTTAACCATTTGTGTATATTGTTAAAAATTTATTTTTTTTCATTGTCAGAAATAAGGTTTTTATCTGAAAATACAAGTATTTAATTTTTGGTTAAAAATGCATCCTTTATATGTTTATGATCCAACTATTTGGTAAAAAATTCGTTTCATTTTGTCTTGGAAATTATTGTTTTTAAAGGAAAATTTACCTATTCCCTTTTTGGTTAAAAATTGATACTTTTTACTTAGTAATTAACACATTTGTGTGAAAATGATATATTTTGGTATAAAATCCAACTATTTAGTAAAAAATGCATGTATTTTGTTGACCATACGTCTTTTCGGGTAAAAGAATAATTTTTTGTTGAAAATTCAACAGTCGTATATAAAATAGATTTTTTAATTAAAAAATTCACCTATTTAGTTAAATGTTTAACTATTTTGTCGAAAATGCAATAAATTTTGACTATAAATATTAATAATGAAAAGGCTTTCATAGTGAATTTAATATAGTGCACAGAATAATTTTATTAATAAGAAACGACTTTCTACCTTTTGAACGTTTCTTAAGCATTTAGCACCCAGTCAAGGTAATTATCAATATTTCAGATTCACTTTACACGTCCATCATGAGTGCTCACTTCGCAATTTCTTTCACTAATTAAGTCAAAATGTGACGCCGAGTCGCAATTTTCAGCTTGCACAAGGCGAGTTTGCGGTTTAACCTTACAGTTAGCGCCGCTTTTACCGACACAATATTACAAATAAAAGGAAAAATACCTTAAGTTGTTTAGTCAGAGACAGTGTGATGCCAATAATTATAACGAATTGCTATATAATTGCTTCATTACTTCAAGGTGTATATTTCCTCTCCAAGACTCGGAGGGAGTCCACGACTCATTCTAAAGGGCTTTTGTGGCTCTTAGTCATGCCTTAATTCTTAGCATTATATAAAACGCTTTTTTTAATTAACTCATCGATTAATATCAATTAAGCAATATAATTTCTTTTTCATGCTTTTTTCACATTGTGATTGAATTTGCGAGATAATTGCTTAGTAAATGTATATATCGAAGTTTATTTTGGTAACCTATACTTTCGATTCATAGATTCAATCAGACTGAAGAGATTAAATTTTTGTAAATTATCTCTGGATTAATTCCTCGCTGTATTCATGCTGATTTAGTTTGTTTTTTCTAAAAATTGTTATTTTATTAATCGCAACAGAAGGTAATCTACATAAAATTATTTCATTACAAATGCACGAAAATAATGTATCGTATATTACTTTGATGTTTCACGAATATTTTGTTCATGAAATAAAAGAATAGTTAAATTAAAATTTTTTTTCAATAAATCCTTTTCTAAAAAATCTGCCCGCTGTGCACTTTTCTATATTATGTTCAATTCTATTATATTATTATATACATACAAATTTTATTTTTCAAATTATTTGTTCAATATTTGTTTCTTAATTGGCATTAATCTTTATTTGCAGCTATCCTGAAAAATTTATAAATATGTTGGTAAATAGCCAAGTAATACATTTTTTAATTATTTTGGTTCAAACAATTATCTATTATTACCAATTGACAGCAAGGAATCATTGCTATATTATTAGATGCTACTTCTTGAAAAAACGGAATTTTTTGTTTATAAAAGGGCGAGACGATACAAATTTGTTTAAAAGTTGGCATTAACAAAAATAATTCTTGATTCTCATCTAAGTGTACTTACAAGCTTATAGATCAACTATTTACCTTTAATTATATTAAACAAACCAATTTTTTACGTCAAAAAATAGACAAAAATTTAATGAAGTTTGTTTCAATAATCATTAGTTGTTATTGGATGACTAAATATGATAACTAGGTGTCATTACTAAGTAACTTTTATTAAATTTCCTAGAGAAAAAACTGGACCCACTGTATAATATATGCATGATGTCGATAATTTTGTGTCAGATTTGTTAATAAAATAAAAAGTAATTCATTTAATTTAATTATTTATTTAAAAGATCTCTTTTGGTTTGTTAATTCTTTAGATTTAGAAAAAATCTCGTAAGGAAACGCAGCTAGTCCCCAGGAAACCATTTTCGTGCACTTATTTTTACACAGAAAATTAAATGAGTTTTTAAAATCTGCTGGATTTCTTAAAATAGTGGTTTTACTCATTGTAGGCACCTTTACATAAGCCCGTGTATTTCTAACAAAACCGTACTCTTCAAAAGTAAAAAAAAATGACAATTGTTTACTGATACAAAGAATTTAAATGAAAAAAAAAATGATGAACTTCACCTTTCCAAATTTTCGAGTAAATAGTTTGAAACCTTTTTGAAAATATTCTTTCTAATCCAAAAGTAATATATCACTCGGGCAAGACCAAAAAGTGCAATATTTTCCGCAAATAACAGAAAATAAATTTTAAAAAGAAAATGTTAGCAAATTGTGAAAGCAATTATTGATCACTTTTTTGGCTGGAAAAGGGGAACGGTATGCCAGAAATATCCTCTTTCCTTTTCCAGTTCAAAAAGTTTCAAGTTTGAATGGAAAAAATTTCATTAGCATTTATAAGTTATTACTGGAACAAAATGTATTCAACAAATCTAATCAAATTTAGGCTGTGTCTAGTCATCCCTAAAAATTGGGGCACTTGGAAAAGTGTATGGGCCAGTCGTCCCGAATTTTCGGGACGACTAAACAAGCGTATGGAAAATATTGGACTAGTCATCTCGAATTTCGGGACGACGAGAAACTTGTGAAATTTAACGTTAATGAAGTCTTTATTCAATTAAAATTTTATTTAGTATAATACATTTTTTACTATAAAGTTTTAATCATTTTTGTGTTTTTTCCAGAAAAATACGTACCTTTTTGTATAATATTTATAAAATGAAGTAAAAAGTGATTACAATTCCGTGAAAAATTCAAAGCGTTAAAAAATCAGTTATTGAACACAATTTTTTGACCATTTTTTTATTTTTTGACAAAAACGCAAATTTTTTCGACCAAAAAGAAGGTTTTGCAAAAAGTTTAAAATTATTTACCACAACATTAAAAAATGTCATCAGGATAAACAATTACTGAAATTTGTGTTGATTTTTTTTTTAAATAAATAATAATAAAACAATGTTTTTAATCTTCTTCGTTGAACCATTGCCGGATTCTATTAGCTTTTATAAAAAAGACCTGAAATCAGACACTGCTTCACCTATTTTTCTCTCCTTTTAAACAATTTATTTTCAGTTTTTAGGAAATTACACCTTTTTCTCTTTTTTTCATTTTGATTTTGGTTAAAGACCCATTCTTTTCGGTTAAAAGATCTACTATGATATATTTTTCGATCCAAAAATTACCTAATATAGTTAAAAAATTCTACTATTTTGTTTAACATTTAATTATTTTCTTCGAAATGCATCTATTTTTTTAAAGTAATATTTTTCATTTGAAAATTCAACTACTTGGTTGAAGGTTGGATTACTTTCATAAAAATTAATTTTTGTAGTTGAAGATTAATCTCTTTGGCAGAAGATGTAACAGTTAAAGATTTATCATTTTAATAGACAATTCATTTTTTGCTTAAAAATTAAACTTCTTTGTTAAAAATAAATTTTTCACCTGAAATTTTAACTATTACATTTTTGGTAAAGAATTTATCTATTTTAGGTAAATATTTAGGTAGTGTCTATACGTCCCGACGCAAGCTACGCCCCCTTCCCTTTTTCAGGTCCCCCTACCCCTTGTAAAAGTCCGTCCTTTTAGACTCGTCAACTCAAAAATTATTTATTTCGTTGAAAATTTGCGCAAGTATAGTGTAGGCACAGTAATACATCATAATTTTATGAAATTCAGAGTATTTCCATGCAGTTTGCAGTAATCTCAGGTAATCCGCAATAATTCGGTGTATAGAGGTAGTTCAAATTAATCCGATAAAGTCCGGGTAATATACCTCCGCTGGACTGCATTTTTAGGAGTTGTTTACCCCTCATGAAGATCCATTAGGCAACCCATTTACTCTTAGAAAGAGAATTCGTAACCACGGAGGAAAAAAAAGGGCTAAATTGTGAGATTAAGATGAAGCTCTGAATCGACCTAATACGGGGTAGTTTATGAGACTATATAGCTGGTGATATTTACAATGATGTCGGCCGCGTGAGCGCGCATAAAATCATTGAATCGCATCAGCGTCGAGGACTCCCCACTGGTTTACGCCCAGTATACATCTCCATATATACCCACTGTAAATATGCTTGCATGAGGAAGATTTAATTTCCACAGGGCTCCAGTTTATACGCTGCTCGATAGTAAAGGCTGAGTCTTTGTCTTCTGGCCGCTCTGGAACGATTTATAGGCGACTATTCACCTGGCGCTGATATACTGTGTCAAGTTTTCCTACTGCAAGAATTTTACATGGAATGTAATGAAACACATAACTTCAGGATTCTCATCTGACGTTTATATTATAATATATCCTAGATGACAGTAATAGATAATAAATTCACTTCAAAAATCAAAGTTAACCTTCAAGCTGCAAGGAAATTTCAGTACAAATCGACCTCTAATAAAATGCAAAATTTATACATTAAATCACTGGATATCTCAGGTAGAGTCCCCGACCTTACTGCTGATCGATATATTGACCAGCCCCGCATGCAATGTGAAATGCAATGTAAAAAATTTGTCTCATTTGTCATGAAGGTTTGAGAGGGTATTTCTATGTGATTTCACGCGCTGAATATGAAAAAAATAGTAAATAAATTCTCGAAGACACCCTTGACCTTGCAAATCGCTATTCCAAGGTCAAATTTTATTTTTAATATAAGCCAAGTTTTTAAAAGGTTTTCGTACATCAATGACGCTGGAAAGCCATCTCCAACTTTCGCTTATGCAAAAAATGAAATGTGACCTTGAATATAGATTTTCAAGGTCAAAGATACCTTAGTGATTTTTTTCATTATTTTTTTCGTATTCAGTCCATCAAATTACGAAGAAAAACACTCTAAAATCCTCCCTTCTACTAGAAATAAAATTTAATTTTGAAATACCGATTTTCAAGGTCAACAATGTTTCGAGGAATGTTAAAACTATTTTTTACGTATTCAAAACATCAAATTTTGCCTAAAAACATTAAATATTTTGTGCCTTTTGAGTGGTCGATATATCGACCACCCCCGCAGCTAAAAGGTTAAACTTTATCACTTATGAGGTTAATCAATAGGAATCTTCGTTTAACAGAGAAAGAGATAGAGGGAGACCTCATTATTAAAAAAACTTTTGATCAGGAAATGTTGAGCCAAGGAATTGCTTGACTTGTGGAAAAGAGGCGACGAGACAGAGTCCTTCATCGTGACAACGCACCTGCCCATTA
>JAUELO010000083.1:702740-715885 GCA_032357855.1 Amphibolips quercusostensackenii | reverse complement strand
TTTCCTTTATCGATGTTCGAGGACGATCACATCCTCGCTTAGGTTCCTATCCTGCCCTGGAGATACAAACCTACTAGGGACCTACTGATGAACAATTATTTCTACAAATGCAGTTCGATTTTTCAGGTATTGTAATTATAGTAAGTTTTACCTGAACCGCTTGTTGTTCGTGTAATAAAAAATAATATCAATTTTCTAACATTGAGAGTGGACTGTCAAATGCTGTTCAAATAACAACAAGCGTTCCATAATATTGAATATCACACAGGTATTTTTTCAGTATTTTTTGAACTATATCGCAATAAAGATAAACGTCAATATTACCGAGAAATATCATCAGGGTCAATTAATAGCTTTCTTTAGAGTTGTGCGCACTAATTTTTTATCTTTCTTGATGCGCAGCAGAAACATCTCAGCATTAAGTCTCAGAAGAAATTGCACAATTAGGAAGTAAATTTCAACACAGGATATCGCCGAAACACTCAAATAAAGCTGCAAAGAATAATATATGACTTGCTAAGGTTATTCAGCCACTATCTTTCCAATCGCGCTGAAATCTTACCAAGATTACAATCTACCTCAGATTACTACTCCTTGCTGCAGTGCATCACTGGCTACAATAAATTACAGAACGAGCCAAAACGTCTTTACTGCAATGGAATTCTCACCTTTCTGATCTGAAAGCAGCTATATGAGTTTAATGTCTAAATTACCTTACATACTGTACAAAACCATTAAACATACTCTGATAATTTTAGAAAATGAAGAGATTGCAGAAGTCTTACTTACTTAAATATTCAATAAGTAACAGTTGTATGTAATTCTTAAATTTACTGTTTCTAGACGCCCAATCTAAAACTTTTAATGCTTGAAATTAGAAAATATTAGAAATGTGTGGTATGCATTTCGATGTTAAATATGTGGACGCCGTTAGTAGTGGAATATCGCTGAATACTGTGTGGCAGTATTTCAAATTTGTTTTCAGTAATAAATATTCCTGATTGAAATGGTAATATATTTTATCGCTGTTCCAGCGTTATCATTACCAACAATTTCCGCGTACTTATGTACAACGCACCAAAGAAAATATTGCACTCACTCTAACCCCTTGAGTTGATCGTTAATGTATTTGCTGACAGAAAGTCGAATAATTTCTAGCAAGACCTCTATTACGTGGATGTAGCAAACGCTAATGCGAAATCCGCACATCTGTTTGTCGAGACCAGAAACAAACCTCTGGGAATACTAATAATACATTCAAGTTCTAATTGTGCACTTACGCCAAATTGAAAATCCATAAAAACTAAAATTCTTAACCGTATTTGCCTGACGTCTAGTTTCTGATGGTTAACGTTATCTCATTTCTGAGGTAGCGTCCATTAATTACGTAAGATTTTTTTTGGTGGAGGAAGGAGGTGTTCCGGAAAACCTTACTAATCCTCACTTAGGTTGGGGGATTACTTTAATAATTTGGCATATCCATTAAAATTTATTGAATCATGTAAAAATTCTTAGAAATCCTTTTAACGCGATAGATATCGTACATAAATTCTTGAAACTCGTTTAAAACGATTGAGCTCTCTGGAAATCCCTCAAAGACCTTTCAAAACTGTAAAAATCCTTAAAACTACTTAAAATTTTTAAGAACTCATAAAAATCTTTTATATGTCTTTCAAATCCGAGGAAATCTCCCAAAATCTATAAAAATCTGTTAAAATCATTAAATTTCCGTGGAATGTTACGAAATCTTACTAAGACGAATTTAAAGACTTAAAATAGAGTAAATAACTTTCGATCGAAATCTTTAAACTCACTTTGAAATTCATTAAAATCCTTAAAATATTTTTAATCCGTGGAAATCTTTTTAATTTCTTTAAGATCCCTCACAATGCATTAAAAGCCATCAAAATTCCCTAAAATCTGTAAAAATTCGTTATTATATTTGTAAGTTTTTTAGAATTCCGTTAAATCTTTTGAAATCTCCCGAAATCCTCTAAAATTCATGAACATACTTTAAAATCTTTTGAAATCACTCAAAATACGTTAGAATCTTGTGACATCACCGAAATACCTTCAAATTTCTTAAAAACTGTTAAAATCTTTTAAAATCTTTTGAAATCTCTTTAAATCTTCAAAACCTGATTAAAATCCTTCAACATCCTTCAAAATTAGAGAAAATACTAAGATTTGATAAAATCACATGAAATTCTCTGAAAACCTTCGAACTCCCATGATATGTCATGAAATCTCTTAAAAGCACTTAAAATTCCTTAAAACTGATTAAAAACTGTAAGGAATTCTTGAACTCTTTAAAATCTCATAAAAATTACTTATAAAACTGTAAAAGCCGTGAAAATCCAGTGCAATCTCTAAGAGTGGGTGAAAATCCTAAAATCTTTTGAAAGCCGTTAAAATTACTTAACATTTCTTAAAATTCTTCGCAATATTAAAAAATTTTCTGATATTTCGTTAAATCTTTTTAAATCTCACGAAATCCACTAAAATTAGTGAATATAATCTGGAGTCTTTTAAAATAACTCAGAATTCTCTGAAGTCTCATGAAATCTTATAACGATTCCCCGCCATTAAAAACCTTTTAAATCTACTAAGATCAATTAAAATTTCGTCCATTTATTTGAAATCTTCTGAAATCTACTAAAATCCATTTAAATCTCTTCAAATCCTTTCAGACTGCAAAATCTCAATAAAATTCACTGATATCTTTCAAAACTCGTGCGAATATTTCGATATCACATAAAATTTGTTTAAATCTCTTAAAAATCTTGCGACTTATTTTGGAATACTTAAAAATCTTTTAAATTCTTCTAAAATCTTGTAAAATCCCTTGAAAAACTGAGATTCTCTCTAAAATTGTAATAGGTAATTTTTTTAATTTTCAAAATCCATTGGTATAATTTTAAATTATGCTCTACACCTTTTTTAATTCTTTGAAATCTTTTGAAATTCCTTAAGGTCTCATGAAATCTCTAAAAAGATTAAGAAATCTCATTGAATTCCATAAAAATTTTGTGGTTTTGAAATCCTTTGAAATCCAGTTTTCGGTGAAAATAATTGATATATTTTTTACATATTGAAAAAAAATTTTACGTAAAAGAGTGATTTGGGAAAGTGCATCATAATCTTACAAATCTAAGCAATAGTGGGGAGGGAGTCTAAAATTTCAAAAATCATCCTTACGTAATTAATGGACATTCCCTAAAGAGAGATGAAGAATACATTTTAAAAGTTTGATTTCGAAAAGTTAATCAGGTGCTTTAATTAATGTACAGAAATTTCTTGTTATGCCTGAACGACATACGGATTCCTCATGCAAATTTGCAAAGCAACATAGAGTGATTATGCAAATTGGGAT
The DNA here is from genome assembly GCA_032357855.1 of Amphibolips quercusostensackenii. Lineage (NCBI taxonomy): Eukaryota > Metazoa > Arthropoda > Insecta > Hymenoptera > Cynipidae > Amphibolips > Amphibolips quercusostensackenii. The sequence continues at coordinate 712,512 of JAUELO010000083.1, read as the reverse complement.
GGCATGGTCGTTCGTTACTTCGTGATCTGCAGTAGGTCGTTTCTTGAACCGTGCGTACCCAGGCGGAAAAATTATACATAGTGTGAAATATTGTATGTAATTTTATTTGTTTTGTACGTGTTTTACGTAAAAAAAAAATGGAAATTATGCACTATTTTGTCAGCTTTCCACAGTTAATAAGAAATTCAATGAATTTATTACAATAAATAGTAGAAATTATGTTCTTTCATGAGAGACAATAGTGTTTTTTCCCACAAATACATCATGTTCATTTTCTAATAAAAATTCATTTTAAATCAGATAAACAGGATGTTTAATATGTTAGTGATTTTAATCCGTAGCGGTATATCGAATTTTTAAACTTGAGTGTATGAAATCAGTACTTTATGTAAGTTAAAAATAGTTCTAACTGAAACTGCAATTTTATTCATCAGTAATGCTGGGTTCACTATATGATTTTATGATTTTCAAAAAGTCACATTTTTACATTGTGGAGAAACTTTCTTTCTAGTTTTTTGAATTGTTACATGATTGAACTATTGCATTAGTATTTTTAATACGATATAAAATGACAGTATACCAAAGGACTGACTTAATATATTTATAACTTTTGAATTTTGACATATAGATTTAGGATGTTGTTCTTGCTTGATATATAATAATCAATACATTAATTATTTTTGTATAGTTTATAATATTTATTATTAGGCAGATATAACTTACAATCAAGTTTACACAAATTATGTGAAAAAATTCGGAAACGGTAACGGATACTGAAGAGTGACAATAGACTTTTGTAGGCTTTATCATTTTCCTTAATAATATTAATTCGCAAACAGCTTTTTTCAAAGAAAGATACAAGTTTACTGAAAAATTTTATCACAAAAAATCGTGTTTCACAAAAAATCGCTCTATTATACATAATTCCATAAGAAGACAAAGATTCAGATTCAAATCAAAAAATGAAAGTTCAAAATTTCCATTATTGAAGAAAATGCTGAAAATTTAAGAAAGCGTCAGTTTTTTTATACTCAGCGCCTAATTAAAATGCACATAAATTCATTCACCTGATGTCATTTCAAATATATGTAGAATAAATGTCATCGTATGTATCTTTTGTCAAACAGCATACTATTTTTAAACACGTTATAAGAGCGTTTAAAGTTGTTTAATTTTAAATATGTACCACTAAAAACTAAACAATATTTTTATAGCCCTAAATATTCTACAAATAAAAACAGAAGGCTTTCAAAACCTGCAAAAGTACAATGTACTTCTGCAGGCTTTATAATTTACCTCTGTACAGTTTAATAATGAATACATAAGATTGAAAGTCACATTTAAATTTTCTATTACATGATATTTTATTTTTATTTGGTTGAGAATTTAATTACTTATGAAAGATGTCACTATTTTTTTTCGTAATTCCTTTAGTAAAGAATTCAACTACTTAGCTAAAAGTTGAACAACGAACCTTGTTAAAAATTTATTTTTTTTGTTGCTGAATATTTACCTGTTTGGTTAAAAATTTAACAGCTTCTTCTAAAATTCATTTATTTTTTTCTGTTGAAAATTAATTGTTTTCACTGACAATTTGATTATATCATTTCTGGTTAAAAATTCATCATTTTAACATAAAAGTTCATCGCTATGGTTAAAAATGAAAGTATTTTGTTGAAAAATTGCATTTTTTGATTAAATTCAACTGTTTTTCATTCAAATTAAAATTTTTTTTAGCTGAAATGTCAAGAATTACATTTTTGGTTGAGAATTCATTTTGATCGGTCAAAAATTCACCTAATTAGTTGAAAGTTGAACTACTTTGTTGAAAAATTTATTTTGATTGTTAAATTTTTATCTGTTTGGTTGAAAATTTAACAACTTCTTTGAAAATTTGTTTCTTTCTTGGCTGAAAATTATTTTACTTTTTCATTTTAAAATCTTCACCTGGGGTGATTGATAGAGAGATTCAATAGCGATCTGGATCGGAGCAGTGTTACGAAACGAACGTGTTATTTAACTAAACAATACGGGAACTCTAGATTACTTTAAAAATCTATACCCCCCCTAGTATATTATTGAAGATGCTCCATTTTAGATTAAAATTAAACACTTTGGGGAAAAAATTCACGCGATTCGCCATAAATTAGATTTTATCGTTTCAGAATTAATTTTCTGAACTTAAAATGCAACTATATTCCATTTTTGGTTGAAAAACGATATTTTAGATTGAAAAATGATCTTTTTTAGATGTAAATTCAACTGTTTTGTTTAAAATTCATATAAATTGTTGAAAATTCGTGTTTTTTGTAAAAACTTAATGTAATTGGTTAAAAATTCATCCTTTCTAGTTCGAAATGTAACTCTTTGGTTCGAAATGCTTTTTTTCAAACGCAACTGTTTGGTTGAAAATTAATCTGTTTCAATTAGGGGATCAAATATTTCGCAAAAAAGGTGTCCCTTTTGATTTAATTCAACTATTTTTGACCTAATATCAAAATACTTTTTGGATAAAATATCAAATAATACATGTTTCGTTGAAAATGTGTAATTCCGAGTTAAAAATTCAACCGCTTTTATACAAAATCCGTTTTTTCGTCTTAAAAACTCAACAATATAGTAGAAAATTTAACTTTCTGGTGAAAAAATAACTTATTTTTTTAATTCATGAAATTTAGGGTTTAAAGCTTTTTTTGTAGAAAATGCGACTTTTTTGGTTGAAAATTCATCTATTTTCGTATAAATATATTTTTTTTTTAGTGAAAACTCCAAATTTTTTGTTATAAATTCTCCTATTGTGTTAAAACGTTGTCTTCCTCAGTGAGAAATTAATCTTTTTTATTGAAAATTCATCTTTTTGGCTAACACTTCAACTACTTTGGTAACTATTCAGTTACAAATTTATTATTTTATTTCAAAACTTACCTCCTTGGTGAAAAAAGATTTTTTTTTTTATAAAATTCTTATTTTTGTGTAAAATTTTAAACTGTTTTGTGAAAAATTCATGTATTTTGTCCATCATTCGTCTTTTTAGACATAAAATTAATTTTCTTTTTTCATTATTCATCCTTTTGGTTAAAAGTTTAACTACTTTATCAAACATTTGTCTTTTATGGTGGAATTTATCTAGTACAAAACTATCTTTTTTCTTAAATAAATATTTACTCTAAAAATCTACCTATTCCATTTTAAATTAAAAATGTTGGATTGAAACTTAATCCATTACAGGAAAGTTATATATCTTAGTTAAAAATTCATCATTTTTTTCGATTTGATTCAAAATAAAAATCTTGCTTGGTAGAAATATAAACTATTTTTATCGTTGACTACGTTACTTCCAAGGGGGGGGGGGGGTAGACAAAACTACACTCGTGAAGTTAGGGAAACGGGAGGTGAAAAATATATTAAAATTTGTAGCGAAGTATATGGACGGCCTTTTATTTCTGAAGAAGACGAATATACTTAACTAAGTAAAAAAATGAAAGTTCAATATTTGCAATATTTTAAGAAATTCTGTGGTTCTAAGAAAGTGTCGGTTTTTAGATATTTAACGCCTAATCAAAATGCACATAAATTCGTTTATCAGATTCTGTTTGAAGAATCAGTCGAATAAATTGTATGTTATATATTCTTCGTCAAACAATACATTTTGTTGATGGCTGCTTTTACGACTTGATGCTGGTCTACTTACCTGATTCGAAATTGATTCAGTAGACAGTAATTATCGATAATTTTTGTTGTCTTCAGCTCAATTTAATTTGCCAACAAAATTTGCTCAGAGATTAAATGTAATTAGTTTGTTGGCCTAGCCTAGATAAGAATGTGAACCGTAACGTTATCAGCATTGTAATTCCATGAGTACGTGATACCACCTACGGAGATGTTGCGTACCTCAGTCCCTATACATCGATGAAATCATACTTTCGCCAGTGATGCCTGTAGGCGAATTCATAATACGAGCACATCTTGTCGCGTTCTTCCGGGTCCTCAATGAACACGATGCCGCGACAAATTGTAAATTACTAAGGTCCCCGATCTGCCTTCCTTTCTCAATTGAGATTAATTGTTTTTTTTCAAGAGGCTCTCACCAGCCATCTCCATTTTTGGTTTCAACTCACCCACTCGCAGGCATAAATCGATTCCGATCATGAAAAGAAGCTTTCGGAATTCTTTATGGAACATTAAGTTACCGACAAAATGAATCAATGGGGAAATTGAAAAGAAAATTATGAAGCATTCTTTAGATTGAGAGTTAATAGAATTTATACTAAAATTTCTCAAGTGGAAAGTTTAAATGAAATTAATAGTTCGATTTTTAAAAGTACTTGAATAAAATTTTGATAACCAAAAAGACTGAAAAGTTTATATTTATATAATAAATAAGTTGACTGACTTATAGCAATTTATCTAAGTTCTGATTTGATTTAATTATTTAATAAGTTCAAGTTCTAATTTTGTACCCGAGATTTTATTTGGATTAAGATCTTATATAAATAATGGAAAGCGACACATTTTGTTAGAAAAAAGTTTAAATTTCACGTGCAGTTACTGAATTTTGTGATGTTTTGATCAGTTTTTATGACATTTATGTGAATTACACGCAAATTATTTGATGTTGTAGGAAGCAACTCAGCTCAGTTGGTATGGTGTTTCGATTAAATCCCAGCATGATAGATACATATATGTATACATAAGACAAATTGTGACAAGTTCGAATACCAATGCGGAGAAGTTAAGATAAAATTCGATTGACAAAAGCTTGTCTTGTCTTCCACGAATGGTGGTTTGTTCTAGTAAGCGCATTAGATTTATTACAGATTTTTTCGTATAATTGAAGCATTTCTTAAAATATTTTTTTTTCTAGCTTAAAATTTTGTCAGCAGCCTTCTAACTTTATTGAGAAACGAAGTTTGTATAGTTATTCAACTTCTTTTCCATTCTTCACTTAGATTTTGGTATAAAGTATTGAAACTTAACAAACATATTTTTTCAACCAGATTATTATTTTTGAAAACTAGCTTCTATAGTAATGCTAGATAGTTGCGGTTTTTCCGATATTTTCCACTTTTTGTCAACTTTTGACTTACTTAGTAAAGTAATAATTAATGCAAGTTACAAACATAATTGTTTATAAAATTTATTATTTTTACAATTATATATGCTTAGATAACTGCTAAAAAGTGGCCGTTTGTTATAAATTTTTTAAATTTCTGTCAACTTCTTTGTTAGTGAGTTATAATTCATGCAAGCTAGAAACAAATAATAAATATTAATATTATTTTTAAAAAAAGGATCTTATTAACCACTTCAAAAAGAATTTACATTTTATAGGATCCATACAAAAAATTCAAAGAATATCTGTTCTATTTTAGATAAATATGTGACCGTCCATGGGAAAACGTACCTTACCTTCCAAAAATCAAAATCAGGTTTTCGGCAGTTTCTGATAGAAGAAAATCTGTTGAAGATGTTGGTCTTCTCAGAATTTGAATATCATGATTCGCTCCAATTTATCATTTTTCTAAGTTCAGAATCGAAAAATGGTACTTTCGAGAAAAACGTTGTCAAATTTTGAGAAACTTTTTCGGTGTAGTTTGCACACGTTTTCGACCACTTTTGGCTACTTTTTCATTACTTTTTACACTAGTAGTACTGTTGATGGTAATGTATTGGAGTAAGTTTCCAGTTACAAATATTTTCTTCTAATGTTTGCTGTTGAATGTTTGGTTCCGTTTTAAAATTGTAAAAAAAGCGGATTCACTGTTAAATGTTACAACAGTCGATTTGACTCTTTTTATTTGTTATTTTGATTTTCTTTGCTGCATTCACGCTCATTGCTCACATAAAACAAAATTTTAATTTTTTACATAACCACAAGTGCCGCAAATGGCGTCGGGAAAATAAGGTACGTTTTCTGGTAAGTCGACCTTGCTTTAGTTTTTGCGATTTTTCAATGTTTTGAGCTATCGATGCATAAAAACGGCTTATCAATTTAGAAACTACGATAGATTTTATTACAGGAATCGATTATAACTTGAAACCATCGATTTTCGACCATTCCACTGATTTTCGATTCTCCTGAACATTTTGGTCCGGGAAGATAAGATACGTTTTTCCATGGATGGTCCCATTCATATGTTCACTAAAAAGAAAGAGATTGTTTGAAATATGATTCCCTCAAATGTTTATTTGATATTAGTTCATAACTGAAAAGGCAAATAAATTTTGAACATTTCAGAAAAAAACAGCAACTTTCTATCACTTATCTGGGAGAAAATAGTTAAAAATAATACTACATTATTTATAGAACTATTTCTGTTAACCTGAATTAATTATTACCTCACTAAGTGAAACTGGACGCAAAGTTAAAAATCTGCAAAAACCGCGACTATCTGGAAATAATATAAATTTAGAGAGTTATAAACAATAATGATTTGTTTTAATAATTAGTTTTACTAAAATAAACTGATTATTAAGCCACTTCAAGTGAAAAACAGAAAAGTATTTGAAATTTTCAGAAAAACCCACAGCTTTCTACCATTGAGCAAAAAGAATGTTATTAACATTATAAACAATTGTTAAAACAATTATTTTTGTTTACTTAAATCTTTTATTATTTCACTCCAATAGAAAAGTGGACAAAAAGTAAAAAATTTGAGACAAAAACCGCAAATATCTGGTAATGATATATAGAAGAAGATAGATATGGACAATAATAATTTTTTATACAATTATTTTTGCTGAACTAAAATAAATATTAACTTACTTTATCCCATCCACCCACTTTCAACATGACTTAAAAATTATTTTCTGACTTTGTAAGCACACCGCCAATCAGCAATGAAATGTGAAAAATGATCTTCTGAACGAACAAACATTGTTTAAACAATAAATATTCAGTTAAAAATACACTTTAACTTATAATTTGTCCATTAAAAATAATCTGTAAACAAAGCTACAAAGAAAACAATAATTACGAGCAATATAGTAAATAGTTTAGTTATCAACCAAACAAAATAATTTTGAATTCAAATGCTTAATCTCGAACCAAAAAATAAATTCTTAACAAATGAATTTCACTTTCTACCAAGTAATTAAATTTGTAACACAAGAAAAATTAATTTTCTACCAAAAAAAAAATGAATTTGTAACAAAATACATACATTTGCAGTAAAAAAAGTTAGTTGTTAGACAAATAGTTGAATTTTCTATTAAAGTACTTATATTTGTGACCTAAAAAGTTGAATTTATAATAAAACAGTGGAAAATTTTACAACAAAAAAAAGATGATTTTTCAACGATATAATCAATGATTAAACCAAAGAGATGAATTTGTGACAAATTAGCTTCACCTTTACCCACGTAGTTGAATTTTCAACTCAGAAGATTATTTTTAACCGGAGATTTCTTATCGAAATACATGAATTTCCAAACAAATAGTGAAATTTTCATACAAAAAAGGTTAGTTTATCTTTAAGAACGAAATAGCTAAGTTTTAGGCTAAAAAATAAATTTTCACCAAAAAAAAAACAAATTTTTAACAAATTAAGTAAAGTTTTTACCAAAATAGTTCAATATTTTACTAAAAAGATGAATGGTTAAAGAAGATTAATTTTCTACTATAAAACATGAATTTTTAATATACTACATGCACTTTTAGGCAATTGGTTGATTTTTCAACAAAATAGTTCAGTTTTTAAGTAAATGATGAATTTTCAATAAAAAAGCTCAATTTTGTACAAAAGTAAGCAAAATAAAATAATTTAATTTAAAAAAAAATTATTAACAAAGTACGCAGATTTTTAACCAAATAATGTTCAACGGAAATCAAGAATCTTCAACAAGAAAAATTAATTTTTAACCAACAAGTTCAACTTTCAACCATACAGTTTAATTTTCAACTCACAGAGATCATTATGAACTAAAAACGAAATGGTCAAATCCTCATTAAAAAAATTAATTGTTAACCTAAACAAAATGACTTTTTAACAGTAAAGTTACATTTTCGACAAAAGAAATTAATTTTTCGCCAAAATAGTTGATTTTTCTACCAAAAAGATCAATTTCTAAGCAAGAAGATTCATTTTCGACCAACAAAGACAAATTTTTAACATACTATATGAATTTTTAACAAAATAGTTCAATTTTTAAGCAAAAAGATACATTTTTAAGCAAGAAGTCAAGAATCTTCAACAAGAAAAATGAATTTTCAACAAAAAAGTTTAACTTTTATCATATAGTTTAATTTTTTACTAACAGAGATACATTCTTAACTAATAATAAAATAGGTAAATTTACAGTTAAAAAATTAATTTTTAACAAACAAAATTTCTTTCAAAAATATAGTTGAATTTTCACCAAAAGCAATTAGTTTTTTACCAAAATAGTTGATATTTCTACCAAAAAGATGAATTTTCAAGCAAAAATACTAATAGATTGTTTAATAAAATAGTCCGGTTTTTAACTTAGAAGATGAATTTTAAAAGCCAGAAGCTTAATTTTCTACCAAAAAAATAGAAATTAAAAAAATGTAAGTAAGAAAATAAATCATCAACAAACTGGTTATGTTTTGAACCCAACTATGTTTAACTAAAATCTAGAATCTTCAATCAGAAAAATAAATTTTAAACAAGATATTTTCACTTTAAATCATATAGTTTGATTTTTAGTTTAAAGATTAATTTTTAGTAAAAAAAAAGAAGAATTTTTAACAATATAGATAAATCTTAAGCACTAAAATTGATTTCATACTAAAACAGTTTAATTTTCAACACAAAAAGATACATTTTTGTCAAAACAATTGAATTTTCAATCAAGAAAATGACTTGTTCCCAAAAATTTTAAGTTTCTCGCAAAGCAGATTAATTTTTCACCAGATAGTTGAATTTCCAACCAAAAACAAGATTAAAAAAAAAGATATATTTTCTACCGAAATGGATGCACTTTTCACAACATACATACATTTTCACTAAAACAAATCAGTTTTGAACAAAAAACAGAACAGTCACATTTTCAGTTAAGAAAATTAATTTAAGAAAAAACAGCAAATCTTGAACGAAATTGTTAAAAATCATTTGGATTGCATATATAAATTACCCCGAAATGACCTGGATTACAAGTGGATTACTGAAGATTACAAGAGGATTAATTCGGATTACATTGGAATCATCGGATTGCACCTGATTACCAGTTCGGATAACAAAACGGTTCATAGGATTACCAGAGCAGTTTCCCCTCGTGAAGTTTATTTGGCAATTAAAGCTTACTCTATGTTTTGCCAAGATATCTATAGAATTTGTATAATATTTAAAAGTATGAACAGTTGAACCTGAAAAGTTGACCCCTGGGTAGTTTCCCTCCGAAAATTGACGCCACGCCCCGGATTATGACAAGAGGAGCCGCGTGGCAAGAAGGGGAGTTTGTTAGTTGTCAGTTGAGCGTGAAAAAGCAAGAGCGTAGCAATAAAGCGCTGTACCTTAACGGCCTAGCTGGGTAACTGTATCATGAAGTTGCGTCGGAGTTGACTCTCAAGCGAGAAGAACACACACGTTTGCATGGCGAATAAGCACGATATCAGGCTCGCGTTGATCAGACTTAACTTCGTGAGACCGAATGTGCCTGGTTATTACCTCTTTGACCTTGAAGACAGCGCCACCGGACACGCAAACTCTTGTGTATTTCAAGTTTATTTAATTTCATCAAGTTATTAAAGCAATTTTAATAAAAAAGAGCAGTTAATATCAATTCGTTTTATTTAAAACTGTTATGCCAC
>JAUELO010000083.1:590599-601162 GCA_032357855.1 Amphibolips quercusostensackenii | reverse complement strand
ACTGTGGAGCGCAGACACGCGTACAAGTAATTTGTTTCACAAATGTGATAATGTTAAAAATGGGCTGAATGACATCTGATCGAAAGCATATCAAAATTTACAAACAAAACCAAAGCCTTTCTGCAATATAGCACTTCTATAGAGTGTGCCGAGTCACATGAGTAAAAACATACACCTAAAATTATTTGTGCAGACTTTGACAAGGCCAGTATAACATCATCAAAATATTCCCAATACATTATATTCTAGGTAGATGTATGTTGCAACTGTGCTAAAAATTAAAAATTTCTTTCCCTTATGACGCATAATTTTTTCTAGAAAATAATTAATTTAAACAAGTGCCACACCGCTGACAGATACAAAAAAAAAACAATACATTCAGGTGTTGTCCAATGCTCTATCCTCTCTTTTATCCCATCGCTGTGGAAGTTGTTCTTCTTCGCTCTCTATAGGTCACGGCATTCGCGTCATTAGCACACCTCTTGATTTATAGCAAGTGAAAAAAACGCGACGCGCACGGGATTTCGACTGACCGTACCGATAATCCGTGGCTAATGACCGTAGACACGAGCATTATGGAACGCGCGGCATCGCACGACGTGTTTCTTGCAGAAATTAAGAGAAATTAAGGGGAGTTACCTACCTCAGTATACCCCCAAGGTCGATGCTTATGTTCGTATCGCGAGAATCAAGATCTTCCAGATCGACGATATTAATCACGCACGGCAGGCATGCATCGAACTTTTCTCAGTGTCTTTTAGCTTACAATAAATTAAATACAAAACGACACAAAAATAAATAACCCATGAAAAGTGATTATTTGTGACGCACGTGGCAAGAATGATTGATCAGGTGATGAGAACAATGAAAGTAAGAGTTTTTTTTATTCTTGTCACGTACTTCATGTTTTTCTCATTCTTAGGCAGGGCAACGATCATTTTCTTTAATTCTATTTATCGCTGTATCTTTAGACTAATCAAAAGCAAGGCTAGTATGTATTTGGATTAATAAATAATTAGCTTTACTAGAAATGACAGTAATTGAACTATGGTGGGGATGTGTTACGTTTCGGGATAATAATACAATATTAGAGTTTCTAGCGCTACTTTAGTTTTGAGAAACTCATTTTGTACAGTTTCTGTATAACATACTAATAGAGCGTGGCAGAAAAACCTTATTAACGAAATTCCGTGACTTTTCCCTGATTTTTCGTTGAACAATTTTTGTTTTTTTCACTGATATTTCCCTGAACATTTTAATCTTGTAATATTTTTAATATGAAATCTTTTATAAAGCGTATAATATATTTTAAATTAAAATTTGTAAATTAACGTATTGCAACCGGAAAATGACTTTCCTACAATAAATTATGAATTTCCAAACCAAAATAAGGAATTTTTAACAAAAAAATTCCATTTGCGAGCAATGAAGATCACTTTTAAACAAAATAGTTTGATATTCAACAAAATAATTGAATTTTTGATGAAATAGTCGGATTTTTAACTAAAGTATTGAATTATTAACGAAAAAAGATTAGAACAATAAGAGTGATTTTCTGCTTGAATAGACGAAAGTTCCACAGAACAGTGGAATTTTCCATCAGTAAAAATTACTTTTGCAACTCAAAGTTTCTGAGAAAAGAGATTAAACTTCAATTAAAAACTGTTTTATTCTTCACAAAATAGTTTAATTTTCAAGCTAAAATTAAGAACGTTTTAGAAAATAGTTGAATTTTAAACCTGAAAAGAGGAATTTCGGACAACGAGGTTAATTTTCAATAAAAAAAAAAGTAAATTTCCAACCAAATAGTTAAATTCTGAACAACCAAATTATTTGATAAACAAAAAGTTGCATTTACATTAAAATGGTTGAAGTTTAAGGCAAAAAAGATTTTACGTTAAGGTAAAGCAGATCTATTTTTAAAAAAATTGTTCATATTTCATTAAATACTTGAATATTCCACCTACAAAGACGAATTTTTAACCAAACACTCGAAGCTTCTAACAGAAAAGATAAGACTTTGACCAAAAACAGTTTTCTTTTCAAAAAATAGTTGAATTCTCAACTAAATAGTTGAATTTCCAATTAAAACAAAATGAATCGATAACCAAAAAACATCATTTAGTTGAACTTTATATAAAAAACACATATTTTGTATAATGTAGGTGAACCTTCCACTGAATATTCAAAATTTTAATCTACAAAGATGAATTTTCAGCCAGAGTTCAATTTCTAACAGAACAATTAAACTTTAAACAAAAAAGTTTAATTTGTAATTAAATAGTTTAATTTTCAGACTTTGCAGATGATTTTTTAACAAAAAATGTAATAGTTGTATTTTTGACAAAAAAGCTGAAATTCTAAACAAAAGAAATGAATTTTAAAATCAAGAAAAAAAGAATTTTCAAGAAAATATACAAATTTTTCAAAACATAGTGGAATATATAACAAAATATTTAAATTTTAAACCAAAGAGATAAAAATTTGACTAAAAGCATAAATTTTTAAATAAATTAGTTTAGCTTTTACCCAAGTATTTGAATTTCCAATGAAAAAAATAACCATTTTTTACAAAATAGTTCAACTTTCAACCACAAGGTGATGAATTTTCCACTGACATAAAAATGTAAATCTTCAACTGAAGTAATTACATTTTTTTGTTTGAATGATTAATATTTAATTAAAGAGATGAATCGTCAAAAAAAAATTATTTTTCAGCTAGTTGGTTCAACTTTTAGCCTAAATGTTTAATTTTCAGCCAAAAAAGATGAGTTTTCGACTAGTGATATGATAATAGATATTTTAACCAAAAAAGACTTTAATTTTTGATCGAAACCAGAAAAATAAATTACTGTGGAGAATATTATTTTAGGTGTCCGCAAAAATTAATTTTCAAATTTTCCTAATTTTGCCTTGACCAATTTTTAATTTTTCCTGAACATTAATATCACAAGACTAGAATCTTAGTTCTGTAACATTTTTAACGTAAAATATATATAAACGGAATATAAGAATTCCACACACAAATTTAAAATATTTAAACTTATCCTTGATAGTTACTTGAAGTGCCTCATATAGAAATTCCCTGATTTTTGCAAGTTTTTTTTTTAAATACTTGACTGTTCCTTGACTTTCCCTAAACTTTAAAATTTGCTGACTTTTCCTTGATATTTTAGTTTTAACTAAGCTGCAGCCATCTTGTACACAGTGATGAATATCTGGTTAGCCAAACAAAAGTTTGGTTGTGCTAATCAAATTTTTTGTTTGCTATAGAAGCAATAATACCGTATGGTTATGACAATTGAATTATTTTTTTGGACCATTTTTTTGATTTAACAAAAAAGTTTGGTACGCTTAACAAGACCTTTTTTGTGCTTACAAAAAACATTTCGTTAGTTGAACCAATATATTTTGTAGAAATAACAATATTTTTATGAAATCAATCAAATTATTTGTCTTAGGTAACAATATGGTTTAGTCAAAAAAAAAATTTATTTTATGGACACAATAATATTTCTCATTTATACAAGACAATAGTAAGGTAAGAAAAATGAATTGATTTAGTAAAGTGCATTTATTATGCAAAAAAATGCCTTAATTAAGCACAATTTCATTAGGATAATCCGCGATTGTAGACAAAAATGCGATTAACCGAAAGACTTCTCAAACAAAATGCATATTACTTTTCCAGGTGCTTGGTTTTGTTTCATAAAACAAAATAAAGAACCTTTTTAATAAGCTTTAATTCTAAAGTCAATTTAAGGAAAATCACTGAAACCACTGTCACTTTCTATAGGAATCTTGCTCTAAGCAGGAAAAATTCTTAATTCACACATGGTTGTAGCATTTCCTCTAAGAATAACTGACACTATTTACACACAATAAAACTTTATTTTATATAAAGGTGCCAAAAAAACATTACAGATTCAAACCGCAAAACGTTGCTGGTAAGGAGATGTGCATTCAAATGGATTAAAATGATTTTAAATATGGAAAAAACCGATATTCGTTTAATTTTAAAGTGTTGTGAGTTTCGAGGTAGAATGCATTGCTCAAGATTGACTTGAATGTATTTTGAGTCAAATAAAATTGTTCTGAATTTAAATCTTCATAATTATACTTTACGCAAGGAATTAAAACGGCTTTAATATTACTTGCCTTAAGTTTCTGCCTACTTTAACAGAATGAGAATGCATTCATTTATTGATAGAAATCATCATGGGATTAAACAGGATTGAAGTAAGGCGAAAATAATCGAGTTTTATATTAATTAAAACGTTAACAGCAGAAAACGAACTTTTATTTGTATCCAAAACGTTGCTAATTTTAAATCATTTCAATCTTTTTCAATGTTTTTCTTCTAAACGGGCTTCTTTCGGACATATCATTAGCTGAAATTAGCCATATTAAAAACTAACTTCGGGCATCAGATCAAGCAAATTCGCGTGTTTGGCACAAACAAGAAACAGTTCTCAAGAAAATTTGCTTTTAGTCAAATTATTTGTTTTGTTACACTAAAGCTTTTTAGCAATCAAAACCTAATTACTGTGAAACATACAAGAACTGATTAAAAAAACTATTTTGTTACGGCAACTTTTTTTCAGTGCACCTGTAAAAGTCTTTTGAATTGCAAAAGGTTGTTGGCAGAGATTTTTTATTTGAACGTCAATTGCATGAGCATTGACCTTCAATTATAAACCACTTCATCAAGTTGCCAACTGAAAACGTATTCTTCTTTCGTTCCAGACATTCTATAGCTTTAAATAATCAGATAGGCAAAAGCGTGTGACGAAGTAGGAAAAGCAACGTGATGATAGGTTTATCTGTTCTTCCTTCATCTCTTCCATCCTTTTCTTACTGGTCGTTGGTCAGTGTCCCCAGGCAATGCAGATAATGTAGCGGCTTTGGAACCCTCGCCTCGACTCGTACTACGAGTCGGCAACCGCACTTACGCGATAAATTCGCCTATCTAATCATTTCTTTTTACTTTTATTTTCACCTATTATAAACCCTTACATTTCGTCCTCTACTGATATATCTCAGTTATTTCCATTACAATCTTCTCAAGGAAGATTGATGTGTGAAAATCAAAAATCTTAACCAATTTTTAGGGGTTTGTAGACACGATCAACAAATATCTAGGTGATTGTTTACTTAAAGGACTTTCTTCACTTTTCAAGTTGATGTCTTAAAACATTATGAAAAACCTTTATTCTAGTTCAAAAGTAAAATATACTTCAGTAGAGACCTACAAAGCAAATGTCATTTCCAAGGTTAACACAAAAAATAGTTATCAAATAAAAGAAAACCACTCAAGACCATAAGTGCATTTAGCTGATCAGCGCCAAACCTCGACCATACCAGACTGTCAAGGTAATAAGAAAAAAGTCTTGGTTTGATAGTGTTAATTTCTTATTCTCAGTTATTTCAAATACCGGACTAGATCTTCCAGAGTAAACTTAGAGACTAGTGCCAGACCTGGTCTAGAACAGATCTTTCACACTAGACAGGCTAGATAAAGCCAGGTCTGGACCAGAACAGACACCAGACTACTATGAAATTTTGTTACGCGGGTATATAATTTTACTGTAAAATTTGATTTAAACAACAAAAAATTTCAATAAGAAAAACAAGTTGGATTACTAATGTGTTTTTTTCAGAAAAATACAAATAATGTGTTGAAAAAATGATAAAAGTCAGTATAAAGTGATTATCATTCAGCGGAAATTTTTTTATTATTTTTGAATTTTTTGAAGAAATACAAATGTTTTACAGTCTCTTACGACTAATGTTTGACATTCGGTCTAAAAAAAAATTTTCAATTCAAACCATTCTTTCCAAAATTTGGAAAAGTCATGAAAGTAAGCAATCAACGAAATCTTTTTTCTGAAATCTTTAAACTGTGAGCATATGTTGATAAACTTTTTCAATGATAATTTTTAATAATTTCAGCGAGAGATTGCGATTACATATTCAGCTTGGCCGACAAACTTAATTTTTTTTTAATTTTGTGACTTCTCCCGAAATTTCCTAGACTTACTTTTTATTTTCCCTGACCATTAATATTTAAAGATCGAAATTATAATCTTGCCACATTTTGAATATAGAATCGTTTATAAGTAGAATACAAAAAAGTGAAAAAATTACCCATTTAAGCAAAAACAGTGACTTAAGGTGACTGAATTATGAACAAAAATGTGACTAAAAGTCACTTATGTGCATTAATAACGTGACTTATGTGCTTTAAATTTGAAAGTATTCAAAGGAATTCAATTTATAAGACTTTCAAAGAATTTTAGTTACATTTTAAATAAGGTTAATAAATTCAGAAGAATATGATGAAATTCCTCAGAATTCAAAATAAGTGTAAAATACATCAAGATCAATTGAACAAGAGCTAAAAAAATCACAACAACCCATGAAGTTGTGGAGAGTTGAGTAAATTTAAAAGAATTCGAAAGAATTTAGAACATTAAATAGGATTCAAAAACTTAAAAAAATTTAACAGGAATTCAGGATAAATTATTAAGAATCCAGAGTAAATTTACAGCTCATTAGAAAAAATTGCAATAAGTATTTAAAAATCTCTTTGAAATATATCAAAATATTATAAAATACCGTAGTATTTCATACAGTCTAATGATATTTCCTGAAATCCTAAAAAATTAACAACAGTACCTTGAAAACTTTTAGAATTTCTTATGATGATCGAAATCTTTGGAAATCGTACAAAATATCTCGCAAACTTATAAAATACCTTAAAACCTTATAGTTCGTGCAAACCGTTCTATATTCCTCAAATTTTCTTTAAATATCTTAAAAGGCATTAGAACGTTTCAAAATATCCTAAATTATTTTAAGCATTTTGAAATCACTTTACATTATTGAAATCTGTTAACGATGATGTAAACGATTTTTAATTCTTTAAAATATTTAAAAACCCTTTGAAATTATAAAAGCTTTTAAAAATACCTGGTAATATTTTAAATTCTTTAAAATCTTTTGAAGTCCTTCGAAACTTTTAAAAGTTTTTTTTGCAATTGCCTGGAATTTAAAAAAATACCCTAATATCTTTTTAATTATATGGAATATCTTCAAATGATTGAAATCTACTAAAAAGTTCTCAGAATATTCAAAATAGCCTAAAATGTTTGAAAGCCTGTAAAATATTTTTAAATCCCTTGAAGCTTAATGAGGATGTTGAAAATACCTTCGAATTTTTGTAAATACTCTAGATTCTTTAAAATCATTTAAAATCTTTTGGAAATATTGAAATCTTCTTTAAATTTCTTGAAATCCCTTGTAATTTTAAAAATTGTTTTTAAAATTTCTTTGAATCTTTTATTGCCCTAAAATATTTTAAATCCTTTGAAATACTTTTTAATTACTTCAAATCTTTTAAAGTCCCTTTGAAATATTTAAAGCTTTTGAAAATTTCTTGGAATCTTTAGAAATACTTGGAAATTGTTTATGTCCTTTGGAATCCCTTCAACTTATTAAAACAAACTAAAAATTTCTTGAAATCCCTTGTAACTTTTTAATGCTTTTGAAAATTTCTTTGAATTTTAAAAATGCCCGAAAATCTGAAAAATTCTTTGAAATTCCTTTAAATCATTTAAATCTACTTTTAGGTTGCTGAAGATGAAAGGGCCGTTTTTGATTTTATGATAGCTAATACTTTTTCCCCAAAGTTATTTTATTTTGAATCAAAAACAGTTGAATTTATTTTTAAAAAATTTTTAAATAAAATAGTAGAATCCTCAATCCAAAAAGAATAATTTTCAACCAGTAACATTATATTTTTAGACTTAAAAACAGCCATTTCGTATGAAGCAACCTAATAAAAATTCCATGGAATCTTTCAAAATACCTTTAAAATTTTTAAATCCTTTAAATCATTTTTCAAATCGTTTGAAACTTTTTTCAAGGTCTTGAAAATTTCTTGAAATTCTTAAAAATACATAAAAGTTTTTTAATTCTTTTGAATCTTTTCAAATTTTCAGAATGTACTAAAAAAATGTCTTGTAATTTTTCAAAATACCAAAAAATAATTTTAATCCTGAGAAATATTTATAAATTGTTTAAAATCTTTAGAAATCCTTTGGAAATTTGTAGACTTCTTGAAAATTCCAAATTTTGTAATATGTTAAAATTTCTATGAATCTTAAACATACACTAAAAAGTTTTAAAAGAATTCAAGAAAATTCAGAAATAGGTGTTGAACTGGATTCAATAGTGGTTACCCCTTAAGTTAATTCATTACAGAGAAGTAACATGAGTGATCTTTTTATTTTAAAAAGTAACTTAAATGTGATTTGAGGGAAAGTGGTGGCATCACTTAATAGAAAGCCCCTGATTTTTACCATAAAGAAAAAAATCCCTAACTTTTCCCTGAACTACAAAATTTTGCAACTTTTTCCTGATTCCCAGATTTTCTCTGATCTGCAGTCACCCTTGCTGCATAAAAAAACTACCAAAAGTAATGAATTATTTAGTCCTAATTATCCTACTTGAATTCAATTGCATGCTTGACTAATTAAAATAGAGTAGGAAGAGGGGCGATGTCAATGGAAAAAGAAGTAATTATTCAATTAACGTGATTACGCATATTCGAACAAAAGATAAGTAGCTCACCTAGAAGATCTGTCGATTGGCGGAACCTTTTTGAAAAAATAAATAAGATTTCAGAATTAACTTTTGAAATTGAAATGGGCGCATCGTAACGAGTCATCTATACTTGACTCGACATGATCAGAAAATAAGAGAAAGGTGGCGATTTACTTCCTCATGGACTCCAGCGAATGGAACATCATATGCAGATGACCGACTGATAATCGTCACAAGATTTACTCAATATAGGAGTCGCAGAGATGACGCTGGACCCTTCAGCTGAGCCTCAATGTAAAAGTACGAGACATTTGGCTCTTCAGTTATCATAAAAAATAAAGCCAAAGAACGATTGTGATCAATTATTTTTATTTAGATTTAATGTCTGCCCACGGTCGTACGATTACATTTAGGGTTGATAGTTAAGATATTCCTAACCTTAACATTAGGTAATTTTTTTGGTTGAAAATTCTTAAATCAAGTGATTCTATTTGTATTGATTGGTTGTCCGAGAGCATAATCAGCTCCATCCAATCAATCCCAGATGTTCGCTGACAGCTTTCAATATTGCTACCTCTGCTCACGTCTTATTTGAGTGTTCATTAGTGATTCCAATTAAAATTAATTAACTTTTTTTGCACGGTACTGAATGCCATGTTACGAGTACAGTACGTTATACGTATTTTACAGTAAAATCTTCCATTTCAATTTTGACACTATTCAATTGACATAAAACTTTGTATACATACGTATTTCCGATGATAATATACAATTGTATCAAATTTGTACTAAGTAACGAAATTTCCGTGTTAATAGCCCTTCCCCTTTTTAAGAGTAAAATTATTTGTTTCTTTTTAGTAACTATATTATAATAAGAAAAATTAATTTTTTTTCTTTTGGAACTGTTTCTCAATCGATTAAAAAGGGACTACACGTTTGGTGAGGTCATTTGTTTTGTCCTCGAAATGAAGCGCGAGGTCGATCAGCCAAAAGGAGGAGACGCCATTAATTTATTACCGGCATGATGATACTAATTCGTCAGTTTAATTCGAGCCACACGCACTCTGCAACTGTCGGCCCTGATTCAGCAAAGGTCGTAAGCTTTTGTCTCCCGATGGCGATTTCGGACGTGTCTAGCCTATTAAATGTCCTACTGATCCCCCTTGATAGAAAGATTCGTGCTGCCAGAAGCGTTTAACCTTTTACTTAAGACGAGAGTCTTAATGGCGATAGAATGCTTGAATGATCGCCCTTAATAATTATTATCGGAATGATTTTATCGTAATAAAATTGCCTATTTACTATTCCGTTAGGTTCTATTCTCTTTTACTTTTATTAAAATTTACCTCTCAAGATAACATTCACAATTCCTTTCTTTCTAGTTCAAATGGATTGTTTACTTGTCCAACAGATAGTTGTATTTTATATTCTGCTTTCGAAAAAGTTTACCGTTTCCTTCAATTTTTATTTCACGTTGATCAAATAAATATGAAAATAAAAAGAACGTTAATTAAAATAGTAATTTCGCATTAAATAAGTGTAATTTATTATCAATTTCTATTTGATAAATACTGAGAGGTGAACTTTGCTAAAACTGAAATAATTTTATATACCCAGTAGATACTTTGCTAATAAGTGAAATGAAATATTCACTTAATTACACGTTACGATGTCATATGCCTTTAATTGAATCTATAAAACAGTTTGTTCCCTTTGCTAAAATAATTATGAATCGAGGATCTTAAAACTGCACTAGAAAATAAAATCTTAAATGGATCTACCTATACTGATTTAAGTAAACAAGTTTATATTTTACTAGCAAAAATAGCTTCCCACGCACACTAATTACACGTTTTTTATTCTGATTGTCTAATTATAAAACTAAAATATCTACAAGCTTTAATTTAAAGCACTATGAATTATTTTTAATATTTTTAATTATTAATTAACTTATGA
>JAUELO010000083.1:465837-476818 GCA_032357855.1 Amphibolips quercusostensackenii | reverse complement strand
TAATGGCTCATACACGAGTAAATGTTACATGGCATGAAGAAGGAATTGGATAATTACGAACGCTTGAACCCGGGCCACGTAACCCATGGCTTACCATGGGAATTGCAAGAATGCTACGCTTTTCGACCGTGAAATCACGTTTCTCATATCAAGTTACGCAACATGAACTTCATACTTCTATGTCAAAAAAGTAGATTCCTTTAATATCAAAAACTTCCCACCATTTCATATTATATTAATAGAATACCATAAAAATATAGCCCTATATCATCCTTTATTATTAGACAAAGAAAAATTTTTTTAATAAAAAAAAATGTAACACAGAATGAAGTAAAGATGGAACTGAGAATTTGCTTCATCTGTCTGATATTATTCCTATTTACAAATTTCTCTATTAACCAATTCCATTTTAAATCAGGCAAAATTTCAAGAAAAGTCTAGGTCATGGTGTTAGAATGATTTGGTAATTAGATATATCATTCTATGGTGAAAATAGAGGAACCCGTATCTTACAGTACAACAAAATTAAAAAGATTAGCTGCGAATTTTCAAATAATGACAGAAAGTTTGTTCAAATAACGGAATTTCCCGAACGAGCAACGATGATTAGGATTTTCTCTTTTATTTGACGAGCCAATTCTAGCTCTTTTAATTAATCCAAAAAATTTGAAAAAAGTACAAAATAGTGGCATTTTAAAAAAAAAATTTTTAAATGTATTCTCTTTAAATACCACTTTTTAAATCTTGTATTTTCTTTAGAGATAGATAATATGAACCACATATTCCAAGAATTTTGTTCTTGCTGAACAATCACCGACCCTGGAAAAATTATTTTTGAAAAAAAAGGCAAAGTTTATTTTAAAACAACTGTGAAATATGTTTATACGTTTCCTATCTAAAAAAAGTGATGCAACGATATGTCAGGAAAATCTCGCAATTATTCATTCTTTTGAAAACCTGATTGCAGCTTTTCATTACTTAAAGTTCTTTTATATCCTAAATTGTTTAATTTAAAAACGAAAGCTTCAAGTAACCCATTTTAATAAAAATAATAATAAAACAAAACCTGATGTGATTTGAGCAACATTTGTGCTTTTTAAATACTATTGCGCGCTTATCTAATAAATTATTAACAACACTAGGCAAGTTTAATGTTATTATTTTTTGCTGGAAAGTAGCACTTTTAAAAAAGAATTATAAGACAAAATTACATAGTCTCGAAATAATCTAAATTATCACAAAATTGTATGTTTTGCTCCTTTTTTTTGCGGATTATTAGAATTTTTGAACAAAAATCGTCCAATGATTCTTAATTTTCAACCATTTTAGATAACGTTAGCGTTTTGCATTTGCGTTTAGCGTTTTTCACAGCACATCGGGTATTTGAAAAAAAAAACATTAGAATTTAAAGGTTCATAATTATTCAATAATTTTAGTTTTCGTTGGCTTTTTAAACGAAAAATGGTATTTAAACAAAACATATTATTATTTAAACCTAATTTAGAATTTATTACATTTTTTGGATTATGTTACTGTTTTTCGTCGGAAATTGGTATTTCTAATGTTAGAAAATTAGATTTTAAATAAGATTCACAACCTTTGAGAATTTTAGGTTATGTTAAAGTGTTACATGGAAGATTTATATTTCAACTTAACAATAATTATAATTCGAACTAAGTTGGAAATTTTCAAACCGTTTTGGGGTTCTAAACGCTTTTTGCAAAAAATCAGTTATTTCAGACAAATCTCATCCGTTTTAGGAAAAGACTTACAATTTTTAACAATTTCCTGGTATGTTGAATTAGGGTTTTTTGTCGGCAATTGTTAGTATTTTTAATAAAACATTAATGGATTTCAAAGAATATTCACAATTTTTCAACAACTGTAGGTTACGTTTGGTGTGTTTCACATGAAATTAATATTTTTAAGCAAAAAATTGACATTTTTTGTACAATTGTAGGGTTAGCTAGTGGTTTTCACCGTAAATATCGATATGTATGTTTCAAAGGAGATTTACAATTTTGGAAAAATGTAAGTTTACATTAACGTTTTTTTCCTGAAATCGGTTATTTTAAACAAAAATAA
Source organism: Amphibolips quercusostensackenii (assembly GCA_032357855.1). Lineage (NCBI taxonomy): Eukaryota > Metazoa > Arthropoda > Insecta > Hymenoptera > Cynipidae > Amphibolips > Amphibolips quercusostensackenii. The sequence continues at coordinate 474,733 of JAUELO010000083.1, read as the reverse complement.
TTAAATATAAAAGTATATTTACAATTCAGAACAATTTTTTGTTGTATTCTGTTAGTGTCTTTCACCGAAAATTATTAGTTTTTTTTTTAACGCAAAATATTTTTTAAAAAACTGTAATTTATTTACAAATTGTAGGTTAAGCTAGTGGTTTTCACCACAAATATCAATATATACCATTTTTTCGCAATTTAAGGTTACGTTAACTGTTTTTACGGGAAATCAGTTATTTAAAACAAAAAAAATTAAATTTCAAAGAAGATTTTCAATTTGGGACAATTTTTCTTTTTTGCATATGTAAGTTTCGTTCGTCAAAAATTAGTATTGCTAACGAACAAAAAATTTAGATTATTATTTAGACTTAATTCAATCATATTTTTTTATTTTGTTAGCGTTTCATTCTAGAAATCGGTACTTTAAATAAAAAATTATGTAACTTTATTATTATTACTATGATGATGCGTTTAACCTAAATTGGTATTTTCAAATAAGGGTTTTTTTAAGTAGTAAAACTCACAAGATTAAGCAATATCAAGTTATCTTAGTGTTTTTCGTCGCAAATTGAAATTTTTATTATAAAATCATTACCTTTTAAAGAAGATTTATAACTTTTGAACAATTTTAATTTAAGTTGGCGTTTTTAATCAAGCATTGAAATTTAAAACAATTAATATACTTTAAAACAGAGATATAATTGTTCACAATGTTGGATTATGTTAGATTTTTACGACGGAAATCGCTATTTTTATTTTTTTAATATACGTAACGTTCCGCAAAAACTGGTCCACTTTGTTGGTTTCCAAAATTTTGAACCCTGTAGTAACTCTCTAGGTGGTAAAACGAGTCACTGGGGCACTTTTAAAGTTAGAAGATAAAAAATCCGATTTTTGAAAAAACGCTTTAAAAGTTAACAAGTGCTGTTAGCGAAGGTGTTCTATTTTTTCTTCAGATATAATATTTAGCCACTTCTGGTCACCTTCAGGACATAAGTATAATGTTACGTGATAAAGCATAGATTGAAGTGTAATTTTCCATCAAACCCTCAAAGTCGATACTTCTGACCTTTTTTCACAAAAGCACGAACAACTCTTAAATTACGATTGAGAAAGTATGCCCTTTTTTGCGGAACGGCCAATATTTAAAAGATGGTTCACAGTTTTCAAATAACTTTAGGCTATTGTAAAATTTTTCACTGAATTTGGTGATTTGAAACAAAAAATTGAATTTAAAAGAAGATTTACAATCTTAAACAATTTTTTTTATGCTATGTTAGTGTTTCTCATGTAATATTTTTATTGGTTATACAAATTCAGTAGATTTTAAAGAATATTTATAATATTTAAACAACATAGGTTCTTTTCTTGGATCCAGAAAATATTGTATCGTCTGTATTCAGGACAATCTTTTGTTGTAACAATGCTAATTTCTTTTCCGTGATAATAGAAAAGTCTTTTTCTGTAAAATACAAATTTTTGGTACGCACAGACACGTTCATTGTTTACTTTTCTGATCCATGATCCAGAATCAGATCCCTATGATCTTTAAAATCAATATTCACTCCGACCAATCAGAATGCTCTTGACTTGAATATCATTATGGTTGCATATCAAAGTAATATTGATTTCCGTATCAGTTTAGAAAAATATTGTATATTAATCTTGAAGTCAACATATAAATTTTCATTAATTATCAAACACATTGTCCTTGCTTTTCTGTCCTAATATTTTTTATAATAGATACCATGAAATAGAAAAATTTGGTGTTAATTTTGATTATATATTTTAATTTTAAAAATCTGAGAAAGACACATGAAAACTATGCACAATGGCTATGGTTTATTGCTTAAGTGAGGTTTTCAATAATTGAAATTCACTTAAATCTAAATGGGTACGCAGGAAATAAATAATTCGTAGAAATTGGCTTTGATGGAGTGCATTATCTTTCGTTCAGATCACGAAGGATGGATCGTGTCACGAGAGATTTCTCCTCTTTTGGCGTTTGACATTTCAGAAAGCGAGGACTGATGAGCTTAGAAAAGGAAAAGTGGAAGCCGAGAAAGGACCACGTGGGTCCGGTTATTCGCAATTTTGCAAGAAACAACGGGACGATAGATCTTTGACGATTCAGTGGATTCTGTGTCGAAGTGCGACGCATCAGAGAAAAGCCAGAAGATTTCCGTGAGAGCAGACGTGATCGAAAAGCGAATCCACTACTCTGGCGAACCAGTGAAACGAGAGAGCCCTAATGACTCGATCGCTGTATCGATTAGCGCCCGTTAAGAGCGATCGATTGCATGTCTTGTCAAATTTGTCAACGGGTGCGAACCAGTCGCCAACGTAACCAGTTTACCATTATTACACTATTACTATTTATTTTATTTTATCACAAGGAAACCACTTCCTTCGGAAAATTATTTTTTATATGTAATACACCTACATAAAACTATTAATATTCCTTTCGAGGAAATTGACAGACGTTTTAAAATTAAGTAATGGAACCTAAAGAACAAAATTGACCTAAACTGGTCATGGTTATTTGATATCAAAATAGCTGAAAAATGTAGGGAATTTTGAGTTTTCACGAGGAAAATTTCTCGAATATACACTACCTTTGAAAATTATTTACACCGCCAGCGAAAGTGGTATTAAAAATCACTGCAAAATTTAAAACATTATTGCTCGTTCAAAAAAGGAGTGAAAATATTTTTTAATAAACTGCTAAGATGCTTATTAAATTTCGCGTCAAATGAACCCTAATAAATATATTTTTGAGATTTAAAATTGAATATGCGACATGAGCGGTTTAAGGAAATCAAGAATTTCTCGAATTTTGTACCTTGATTTTAACTCATGGCATGACCTAGGAAAATTGTAGCTGGGGTTTTGAGATATGACTAAAAATGTCCAAGCGTGTCTGCATCAACTTTTAGTCGAAGATCACCGCTGTCAGCACTGAGATCTGTGATCACCAAGAATTTCTCAGATTTTGTCGTGCTGTGAATTATGAAACTTGTAGAAAAATTAAAATTGACAAGGCGTAATCTTTGAAATCTTATATTTAATACAAGAAAATAGCTAAATTAAATACAGTGAGATTAATTTAAATAGTTAACTTTTCAAGCTAAAAAGTCGATTTCCTTAGAAAATAGTCAACTCTTAATCCGGAAAAGAATAATTTTTAACGAGAAGGTTACTTTTAAATGAAAAATCATAAATTTTCAATTAAATACTTGAATTCTCAACTAAAAACTATCAATTCTTAACGAAAAATTAATTCTACAAATTTTCAGTTTAATAATCTTATTTTCAACCAAAAAAAAACGAATTTTAAACCAGCCTAATTTAAGAAAAATAGACGAACTTTTGATGAAATAGTAGAATTCTTAACTGAAGATGAATTTTTAACAAACAAAATTATTCTTCTACCCAAATAGATGAATTTTCTACCAAATATTTGAATTTTGACCCAAAAATGATAGATTTTCAACAACAAAATAAAAGATTTCAAAGAAGAATAAGATTTCCTGTTTACTAAAAAACTAAAAAAGATACCTTTTTAACTAAAAATAGCAGACCACATTTTAAATTTTTAAAAAATTAAGTTTTCACAAAAAAAAACAAAGTTTTAACGTAAAAGTTACGTTTTCAAACAGAAAGATACATTTTTCACTAAAATGATTCATCTTTACCCAAAAAATAAATTTTTAACGAAGCGGTTCGACATTCAATCAAGCAGTTGAATTTTTAAACAAAAACAGACATTAATTTTCAAGCTGGAAAAATAATGTTTAAAAAACAAGCAAAAAATTAACAAGTGCATGAATTTTCAACCAAATAGTTGAATTTTTAACAAAATACATCAATTTTCTACCAAAAAGTTAAATTTTCGAATTGTAAAAAAAAATTTCCAATCAAGAATGTAATAGATACATTTTTAGATTAATTGATTAATTTAAAAAAAATGATTTACCAAAAGAATAATGGAATTTTGTAACTAATAGTTTAATTTTTAACCAAACGGTTTTATCTTTTTTCAAAGTGATTTAATTGGCGACCAAAAATATGAATTAAAAAAAATTAATTTCCAATCAAATACCTGAATTTTTAACTAAAATTGATACATTTTCAATAACAAAATGATTTAGAAGAATAAAATTTCCTTTTCACGTCTGGGAAAACTTAAAGTTTATAAATTTAAGGTAAAAGAACTTTAGAAAAACAACATTTTTCAGACGAATAATTTAATTTATTTTGATCAGTAACGTTTCTAAAACCAACAGGTTTTCCTCATCAGATCTCAAATGGTTAGAAAAGATTTTTCATGAAGTAACACTTTTGACAAAAAAAGGGTGAATTTTTAACCAAGAAGATTAATTTTCTACCTAACAGTTAAATGTTTAACTGAAAAAGAAACATTTTTAACTAAAAATAGCAAAACTATATTTTCAATTAAATGAAATTAAGTTTTTACTGAAAAAAAAACAAAGTTTCAACATAATATTTAAATTTTCAACCAAACAGATGAATTTTTCACTAAAATGATGCATTTCTAAGCGAGAAATAAATTTTTCACGAAGTAGTTTGACTTTCAATTAAGCAGCTTAATTTTTAAACAAAAATAAATAAATTTTGAAGCTAGAGGAATAATTTCTTACAGGCAAACAGAAAAATTAACAAATGCATGAATTTTTAACTTAGAAAGATAAATATAGAGGCAAAAATAGAATATATATATATAATTAGTGAATTGGAATATCCTCCTACTCTGAAATTTCTTCGACCGTTTCTAAATTAATGAAGTCATTCATCTAATGAATTAGTTATTTTGGTCATACGGTCAATTAAAATATATAAAGGATTCAGTTTTCAATAAATCATTTATTTGTCAATTGTTAAACGTAACGTACGTTTAGACCATAATGCAGGTCTTCTGCAAGGTATGGACATAACCTAAACTATATAAATTTAAATCTATTATAAACTAGTGTACAATTTTTGGAGTGAGTGAAAAGAGTACTACATATATTTTGTTTATAGTATACATGTAGTGTAGAGTTAATTTGAGATCATTTCAATTTCTGTTCTTTCCAAAGAAGAAAAAATAATTTTGGAGTAAGCCAAAATTATATCATTCTAGGTTAATCATTTTTATTTTTGATGAGTCAATTAAAAATCATTAAAAAAAAACATTTCTTGATTTAAACCTCAATGAGGCTTCTTAATTATATTATTTTTACATTTTTAAAGTATAAACTAAAATCAACTGTTCTGATATGGAATGACAGATAAGAACTAATTGAGTATATAATATGTAAGAACAATTTTCATGAGTAAAGGCGGGTATTAAGATTTAACACATCTATCAATAAGACCTATTATTATACCAACTTTTTGAGAAAATGAATGACGAGAATCGTAATTTAAATAACTTTCTGAGAAAAAAATTTTTTTATACCAATTTGTTATTAATTTACCTTCTGGAGTTTTAATAATTAATCAATCAAGGTAAGAAATAGAGTTATTCACTTCTTTTTTAATAGTGAATTTAATTGAATTTTCCATATTGTTGAACCTATTTATGAATTTATCTATTTTTTCCGTTGAAACTAAAGAATAGGGGTAAAAGTTAAATTATTAAGAGCCCTTTTTTTCAATATCTTCCATGACTAAACTTGGAACAATAGGGGTTAAAGGAGAGCCTATAGGACAACCTGTTCCTTTTTTGATAAATTTATTGTTAAAAGAGAAAACTGTGTTGTTTAATATTGTTCTGGTGGCAGTCATAAATTAATTTTTAGTCACTTTAGTTAAATTACGATTCAAATTTAATTTCTCCTCAATACAGTCTAACGCAAGGTCCAATGGAATATTATCATGCATTGACACAATGCCAAGTGAAACTATAGAATGTGAATCAGGCACTACAATATACTTGAAAAATGTTTATACTTCAAGAATGTAAAAATAATATAATTAAGAAGCCTCATTGAGGTTCAAATCAAGAAATGTTTCTTTTTTAAAAAATGATCTTTAATTAAATCATCGAAAATAAAAATGATTAACCTAGAATGATATAATTTTGGTTTACTCCACAACTATTTTTTCTTCTTTAGAAAGAACAGAAATTGATATGTCCTTAAATTAAATTTACACTACAGGTGTACTATAAATAAAATATTTTTAATACTCTTCTCACTCACTCCAAAAATTGTACGCTAGTTTATAATAGATTTAAATTTATATAATTTAGGTTATGTCCATACCTTGAAGAAGACTTGCATTGTGGTCGAAACGTACGTTGGTTTTAACAATTGACAAATAAATGATTTATTGACAACTAAATCCTTGATATATTTTTATTGACCATATGACCAAAATAACTAATTCATTAGATGAATGAATTCATTAATTTAGAAACGGACGAAGAAATTTCAGAGTAGGAGGATATTCCAATTCACTAATTATATATAATACTCAAGATCAGTCACGTTCTGGAGCATCATGGATTACTTAAACTACATACAAAGAAGGTATGGTGACACTCCGAGGAAACTTATTACAAATTGGATACATACTAATAGAACTTTGGTTAATCTTAAGAAGCAAAACACTTTCCTAATCAGATGTAGAAAAGAAGCTTTGATTCCAGCACACATTCAACACCAAAGAAACAAATGTAATCTACATAATTTAAATTATAAATTAGTTTTGAACTTTAAAAGAACTAAGTTAACTTTCCAAAAAAAGTGTTTAAATTATGAAATCAATAATTTACTTAGAAATATAAAAGATTTAGGACATTTATCGAATCACTTAAAATACCGTTTAACAAACACTGTCAAAGACATTTCAATTTTCACTTTTTCCAACACACAAGAATTTATTCTTAATTAATTAAAGTACGAAAAAAAAGAATGTATGAAAAAGTTAGATTTATTAAAAAATAAATTTGGAATCACAAAGGACATATACAGATTTTAGATTACAAAAATGTTTTAAAAATTTATCCAATATACAAATCCCAAATTAAATTACTCAAACTTTAGCATTGGGAAATAAACATGACATTTCTTTTAATGTCAAAAAAATTAAAACAAATCACATCATTGCTAATATTGTAAATTGCATTAAAAATGTAGAAAATGATGAACTAAAATTAAATATTAGAAAAACCACAACTAAAATAATCTCGAACCATAATTTTTTAAATAAATTTTAAACTAAAATAAAATTGATGAATCTATAGGCAATTTTCAAAAAAAAAACATGATGATTTAATAGTATTAAAAGTTGATGAAGGGGATATAACCGTAGCTGCAAATTAAAATGATTACATACAAACTGTAGAAAATTTATTAAAAAATGACATTTTATATAAAAACATTAAAAATAGTCTGGTTCCAACTTTGGAGCAAAAATGTTATGATATTGTAATCATATAGGAGAAAAAAAGATTCATAAATGATAGTATGGCATATTAATTGAAAACACATAACAGTGTCGTTTCTAAAGCATATACTCTTCCTAAAGTCTACAAACCAGATTTAAAATAGCGTTTAATTGTTTCTGCAGTATGTTCTCCAACGTACAATTTAGCAAGATACATCTCAAATTGCTTAAAACTTATTTCTGGAAAAACTCACACTTTTGTAAAAAAACAGTTGAGATTTAAAAAAAAAGCTTGATAATATTATAGTGCCTGATTCACATTCTATAGTTTCACTTGACATTGTATCAATGTATATTAATATTCCATTAGACCTTGCGTTAGACTGTATGGAAGAAAAATTAAATTTAAATCATAATTTAACTAAAGTTACTGCAAATGAATTTTCAATTGCTGCCAGAAAAATATTAAACAACACAGTTTTCTCTTTTAACAATAAATTTTTTAAAGAAGTATCAGGTTGTCCTATGGGCTCCGCTTTATCCTCTATTGTTTCAAGTTTAGTCATGAAAGATATTGAAAAAAGGGCTCTTAATAATTTAACTTTCACTCCTATTCTTTACAAAAGATACGTAGATGTCATCCTAGCAATAGTTCTAACTGAAAAAATAGATGAATTCATAAATACGTTTAACAATATGAAAAATTTAATTAAATTCACTATTGAGAAAGAAGTAAATAACTCTCTTGCTTATCTAGATTTATTAATTATCAAAACTCCAGGAGGTAATTTAATAACAAATTGGTACACAAAAAATTTCCTGCTCAGGACGTTATTTAAATTACAATTCTCATCATTTCTTTTCTCAAAAAGTTGGTCTAATAAAAGGTCTTATTGATGGATGTGTTAAATTAAGCGACATAAAATCCGTAAAGAAAATTTAGATCTACTAAAAATTACTCTCATACAAAATAATTATCCACTTAAATTAATAAATAAAATAATTAAACAAAGAACCCATGAAATGTATAAAAATTCAAATAAAAATAAAAAATAAAATAAAAATTATAAAAAAACTGATCTAAAAGTTTCGTTTTCATATGTTGAAGGTCTTCCTAAACGTCTTAGGATTGCTTTAAAAAATATAACATTAATGTTTATATCACTAACAACCACACAATAAATAAATTTTCTTTTTTTAAAAATAAAGATAAAGATAATAAGCAACACTTATCTTGTACAGTACATTTATTAAATTATACACGTTGCAATAAATTATAGATTGGTGAGACTGGTAGGAAACTTAAAACTCGCATTTATGAACACAAACGTGATTGCAAATTAGGAAATCAAAATACTGGTCTGTCACAACATGCATGGTAATTTAATCATTATTTTGATTTAAAAATTGAAAATATAAAAATTCTAGCTCGTGAAAAAATACTCATAAAAGAAGAATCTTAGAGTCCATATTCATAAACAAATACATAACAAAATGCATCAATTTAAAAA
>JAUELO010000083.1:410933-422126 GCA_032357855.1 Amphibolips quercusostensackenii | reverse complement strand
CTCGTGGTGTGGTCGTGTATGCTGTCTTCGTGGGTGAGAGGGTCCCGTGTCACACGTAGTTGCTACGACCTCGCGGGCATCCAAATCCCAGTGGGGTTCTCGAATTTCCCATATACTTCTACAACTCGCATTCTTCTGCTTTTGGTGCTTCCTCTTTACCTTTTGTTCTTTACGATTCCAAACGCACGCATTTCGCCTTCCAGCCGCCAACATCGATTTGTACTGGATCTTCTCTTCTGCTTTTCGGTCGAAATGTTACAACAATGACAAAACGTTCAGGACTTAAGAAAAGATTGATTGCACCTTTGGTTGGTTAGAGTTCTGCTTTACTATACTTATGCCGATATCATTATGCAGATTTTATGTCCTGCATAAATAATGACATTGCCTGCGACGATGAAATGATTTTCTTAAGTAATCGATTAGTTCTTGTCAAGGCGAAAACAGATTAAGTTTATTATTACGGAAGTCTAATTAATCAGGTATTATCAGGAGATTTAGTTCTCTGGAGTTGACAAGAATTTATGTATTAGCTTGGGTCTTTGAATTTTAGAGGCCGACTTTGAATTAAAAGTGGGCGTCAGATAAATTGCTGTAAATTCCTCGAAAATTAAAGTGTTCTCGAAAGAAAAACAACTAATCGGTCCTTTACAAGAGATCTGTTAACACATTCGCAAAGGCGCATTCATTAACACATTAGAAAATAAAATCTTCGAGGCTAATGTCTGACCCTGATTTGACAAATCTCAGGGAAGACGCACATTTCTTGGAATCTGCGTCACTTGCTCCCAGCTCCAACTAATTCTCTTCGTTCGTGTTTTCTTCCTCGATGGCATTCCTCGGGAGATGACTCGACCTTTCTCGTAAGCAGAAAACCGGATCACGCAGTTCAGTGTGTTACAACCCATAATGCTAAAGTGGAAATCACTGGGGCTTTGTTATTTTTTATAACATTTTTTTTACGCTCAAGATTATTTTTGTTATAAAAAGAAAAATAACGAACAAAAATTTGAAGGCTTTGCATAAATATTTACAGGCAAGAAAGAACGTAGGAGGAATCTGGCGACATTCCAAGTGCAATTCGCAACTAGAACACATTCGAGGCAAACGCGAACAAATCACTTGAATTGGTCTGATGTCATCCTCTTTGAAAACCTTGTTTGTGTGTTCTTTACATGCTGTCCGCGTTTCCACTCTCAATTTCGTTTCGGAATAATTTTCCGTGATCATCACGTACAAAGTTTTTGCCTTTTGCCCCACAAGTAAAATAAAAAAAGCTTTTAGAGTGGGTTTTTAGAATCTAATTCTCTGTTATAATATTGTTTTTTATTTGCATATTTTAAGGAAATCGAGAAAAAAGTAAAGAATTAAATTGGGAATTCTGGGCTGCTAATCAAAGGTTTGAATGGATAAGAAGAGGCGCCAATCGCTTAAGTAGTTGAGGTTTGTTTTCTTGTACGTTACGGTAAAAAGTTTGAACAGCAAGATCGTACGTAATTGATTTTTACCTCGAGACCAATATGGCTGTAGATGATTTGTCTTCTTTGGAGCTATTTGTTTGCATTAAATTGTGGATTGCTCTGGGTAACATCGGGAAATCACCGCCAATGGATGTACCTACCCGACTTAGACTTTGATTCTACTCTGATAGACAAGGGCTTTTGCTATTGATGTTTGAGAATCGAGACTGATTTGTGATCTTGCTTTTAAAGAAAACAACTTCAACGTTCGGACAAGGATGGATTAACAGTTTGTCAGAAATAGACTGGTGCACTTCCGTGTGCCGCAAGAGCGTAGAATAAATGGTCTTTGTTAGAAAAGAGAAAGAAATACATCCACTTTCTTGGTAAAGACAAAATAGAACTAAGTATGTTTAAATCCATAAAACGCAGTGATCATGTCAACCGTTATCTTCTATAAAAATGATGTATCCATACTCAATTAGATGCAGACTAATGTAACATTTTTTTGAGTCCTGAGATTTATAGTCCAGTAATCAAACAAATAAAAATTAAAGTAACGGGTTACCGCAATTGTATGGCATTAGAATACAACGTGTAAATAGTAGCGCTAACCACAATATTCTAATAAAATTTATCACGAATGTAATAAATGTTACTACAACACATAGCTACCTTGTCTTGTAATTTGGTCTCTCCACGATTCCTTATTTTCTACTCAAGAAACTATCTAACTAAAGTATAAAGACGCATCCAGAACTTTCACAAGTTTTAAAAATATTCACAGTCAGATTCCATGCCTTATTCTTTTCTTTTTTATCATACAATCTGTATTCATTTCCGGAACTTTGTGCACCTGAAATCGAGCACGATCCAGGACGTGTTTACAGGAGAAAGTGAAGTTATTAGAACTGAGATATCGACTTCAGCAAAGAGAACTTTGCTTCCGCAGATAGGACAAAACCTAGGTGAAAAGAAGTGACCTCTGTTCACCTTTCGCAAATAATTTTCGGTACCGTCTACGTGAATATTTGATTTGAAAGGCGATTAGAGTTGTTTGAATAAGCACTATTTATCAGTAAAATGTCACCACTGAAATTTTTTAATGATTTTTGAAACTTTTTTAAGGTCTGTCTTTTAATGTTTATCTTTGAGGAAAGAAGAAAATTAGTATCGACTGAACGTAAAGTGATCGGGTTGAGGCGATTGCGCTATGGGTACGCGAAACGCCGAGCGCGTTTATAAACCCAGTTGCATAATGTCGATTGTTCTGAAAAGATCTCGCACCCGCGAAAGACAAGAAACAGTGAGGCGAGGTCGTTGTCATTGCGTAGAACCTCGTCTGCTGGTTGAATGTTAAGTACCATCTGCAAGGGCGATTCCATTTGTCACGTGGTGACACGACTGGGCGACTCGGCGTAAACTGGGGCTTGCACGTGCCGTCGATTTGCCCAAGTGGATTTGCGCGGATCTCATCCCTATGCTCACGGTTTAACGATCCTAGTAAGGTACAACATCAGGAGATCATAATCTTTTTAGAAATTAACAACAGAATCCTGCATCGTGCCAGGAGAGATATCTAAGTTGCAAGTAACGTACGCGCAATTTTGCAAACCGCAGAGATTTAATGCGCCACAACTACAAGATTGCGTTTGGAGATGAAATTACAAATAAGAGCACATCTCAACTCTAAACGCTTCGCTTGAGCAATCGAGTGATTTCATTTGTTCATAATACGAGTGATAAAATAACTTTTTTTTTGTATAAGTAAAACTTTTGTGATTAGTGCTTCAATGGGGAAGAAATTTACGACTCTTGAATAATGTGTTTTTTAGTCTATCACGATTGGGTAAGTCATAAAATACTTATATACTTGAATCTTCAAGTTGCAACATATTTAAGATGAAAACGGCAGTATCTGTCCGCAGTTAGATCGCAAAGATGAACGCTAGAGCTGACCGATCGCATTTGGATTTGCTGGCCAGGTCCGATCGATAGATCCTTTCATAGATCACGATTTATGGGTCGTAAATACCGCCGTAAAGCCAACGTCGCGGTGGTTTGGCCCACATACGCGGTGGTGCTTTCCCGGTTGTAAGAAAAAAAGTCTGACTGTTCAGCTCAAAGATATGACGGCCGTAAATCGCATGCTTATGGGTGCAATGTGGTTCGCGGTTTCCTCCCTAGGTCACGCTTTACGTCCACTGGAGTCCACCGCAAAGGGGCCATCGGAACGCCCCGCTTCCGAAGAGATCGGAAACTGGAGACAGCGAGCAACAAGTTGGTTCTTTCATCACCTGATTCTTCCCACGAAAATATTGTTAGGATATAAAGAGACAACATATTGTCAAGTGCCATATGTCACACTTCCAAATTTATAACGCAAGGTTATGTAAAATGTAAAGATCCGAGAAACAGGAAAGATGATTGAATCGAGGGTTGACGGATGTCAGACTAATATGGAAGAATGGAAATGCGCGTGTTGCATAAGAAAGTACTTTCAATGCTACTGCTAACAATCTTTCAATAAAATTATTCGACTCGTTTCTTACGTTTCCTTTTCCTTTGTTGACAGAGTGTCACAATAGTGTCCGGATGGATGTGAATATTGCATTGTAAATATTAGGAAGAAGCTGTAATGCCTTTCCTGTCTCTTGTTCTGAAGGAATACCGCGGAATCTATTCTCAGCTTAGTATTTAAATGGTGTGCAATTAGAGGCGTTATAGCAGCAGTTAAGAAGTGCGCCCGCGTTCCTGTGAAGTTGGTAACTTAACATCTACTGTCAGCATTCAGACGTACGCGGCACTTCTCTTGCTTGCCTTTAATGCTACTTTATGAGCAAGCTAATTGTACGGAACAAGAGATATCGTCGAGAGATTGGATCTATAATCGACTTTATGACGCTCTTAGTGCGGAAATAGCGAACGGTTTCGCCTTTCCAAAGAATTTTACGCACATTGATCAGTTGATACCTTCTAAACAAGAAAACGTCAATAAAGAACTTATTTCATTAAAGGAAATAACGAAAGCGCTAAAGCGTAAACTCTGGTTTACAGAAGCGAAAATCGTTTTTCTACCTGTCACGTACGTCTGACCGGAAGCGGTTACTTTACCCCGCTAAGTGCCTTTCTCGATCTTTTGGACGGAAGTTGTGTGAATTCTAGGTTAGTGACGATAAGGCGTCAGGCATCAGGAATTTTCAAAGACGCACTTTCCATCCATCTTCGTGACCTTTTTAATGAAGCCATGTCGTCGCCAATCGCCATTGTTTCACGGATGAATAAACCGACTTCTGAATCACTTGCTCAACCGCTTAAGGTCCCAAAATGTGAAATCTCTTTTTGTACGCCCGCCGTCTGCATAATTCTCGGCCATTGAGTCGTGAAAAACAATGGAGTCGAAAATTTGCATCATAGAAGGTCGCGCTCGCGACCCGAATCCGTGTTTGTTAACGAATTCAGCCCCGCCGGAAACGGGGCCTTGCAAATTGGTGCAGCGACAAAAAAACCTTGCGTAAATATTCATTACAACGACCTGGTCCGATTTGCAGTCCCTATGGAGCATCTTGGGTCGAAGTCGCACCGGCGGCGCTCTGCAGGGACTCGATAATTTTTTATTCGAGTTGATATAAAAAGTGATATGAATTTAAATCACTTGGATTCAATTTATTGAAGCAAAGAAACATTTAAGAGAGCTGATTCATGAAGTTGAACGAATTATTCTTGATAAACAATCAATTAAGGTAAAATGGACAAAATATTTTGAGGAATGTGCGGGTGGTGGAATGGAATTCAATAATAATATCAAGTCACGAAATCTGATCATATTTTCTACAGGTATTTATTAGCTTCGAAAATTTCGAACAGCGTAGGCTGGAGACGAAAAAAAACAAGGCGAAGAAAAGAAAAAAGAAGTGGAAGACGACTACTCTCGCCCGAATGTTACGCGGAGAATCCAAGGCGGTCGTTAGTATGCTAATGGAAGTTCCTCCGCTTCTACATAATGGTCCCTTTTAGTGTCCGCTAAATTATTTAAAATATTTCCGAATGTCGTTCTAATTGGTGCTAGCATCTAAGAGCCACGTGTGTAAGCATCCTGCAACTCACAAGGTCGGGACTTCATTACTGGATCATGAATCTGCTTTCATTTCGTATACAGGACTACGGCGCCAGATTTTTGTTTGACTTGATAAAAGAAATCTCCTCTTTAAAAAGGACCTGCTATTTAAGGAACTAGAAGAGAACGCGTATTTCTTTATGCGCTTGAACTGTATGTTTCTAAGCGGTACTGCTTACATCGACCTTGACTTAAGAGTGGACATGTGTCCATTGAAGGTGAACGTAAGCTATTGGTTTCTGGTACCCTAATGAGGTCCAATTACTATCAGATAGGTCACTTAGTATTCGGTACCGATATTCCACGGAGTGTAGCACATTAATGGAGCGACGAGAGCAAGGGTCAACACCCTTGGGCTGGACTGTCGGTTAACGAGACTCTTTTTCCATGTGCTCTCCCCTAATGCTCCTTTATGTTCGCTTCTCGACTTTGTCGAGTCCAGTCTCGACTACAGCGCATGCCGCCTTCTGGTTTTACGCGTGCTTCTCGTTTGCGCACGTGCACTACGTCCACCTGTCTTGATGTTTGTCCATCCGTGTACCGGTTCATTCGATCCTTCTGCAAGGATAGAGTATCGACGACTTGCGGTCTAGTCCTAATTACGCGGCAAAACAGGAAACTCGCTGAGTTTAAGATGGTCACTCCTTTTTGGATCAGTAAGCTATTTTAACGAGATATTACAAAACTGGGGTAGTCGTTCCTTCAATATTTAAAAAATGACAATTTGCCGCGCTTAAGAATGTTTGGTGGTGTTACATTGCATAAATCGCTCTCAAATTCTAGATATTGAAGAATGCGTTTCGTTTGAATATTTACGGTGGGAAATATCAGTGAATGTTACGTGGTGGAATTACTCTGGGATTATGTAAATTGCAGTATTCGGTTAGATGGATAATGCTCCAATTACACTGGCATAATTAACAGCTTAGCGCCGACATAAACACGATCGAGATACCACAGAACCAAAGCGGTTTCCTTTTAACTACTTTACATGACTATGTTATCTTGCAAAGGCGTGTCATTTGCAATACAATTCCAATTTCGGCACGTGTTTTAATACTAGGCTAAATTATCAATGCAAACTATTTTTTACCTTGCAGCCTTCACACGTGAATGCTCCAAAATGAAAACCGGCAGCCGGTTCGCCGCAGACCTTACACTGTTGATTCATCTGTAACAAAAAATAACAGCTAATTAATAAAAAATTAATTAAACAAAATCACACAAGCTATTTGGTTCTACTTTCTATTTCCTGAAAAATTCTAACTCAGACTGGCCAATCTCTAAAAAAAAGTATAACAACCCGTAACTTTCAAGGACACAGGTAAAAAACTTCACTAAATTCGAAAGGTAAGAGAGTCTAAAGAACCTTTCGAGGAAAGCGGTGAGTTTTCTCTGTCAGAAGGATATTAGGGTCCATTGGTTCTGTATATTACCCCACCTGAAACTCGTTTTTCTGACATTGTACCATAAGTCGATACTATCTCGAGGTATTTTGTGATTTTAAACCGGAAAAAATGTTTAAAAGGTTAAAAAATCAAAAAAAGAAATTATTTTACAAACCTAATATCAATTATCTCATCATAAAATATTTGTTATTGTTGATTTCAAGAGCTAGAGTACCTAGTAATTAACCAATGCTGATTCTCATTATGACTACAAAGTTAAATTTAATTAAAGAATACACTTCTTTAGTGTGGCGAATGGTTGGCGCTGTTAAGGTCAATATACGCGTAAAGAAAAAAAGACCTTTGAAAACCCCTGGTCCCGATAAAGTAAATTGAAAAATCGTCTTACTTCTTTCTGAGCTGACAAAACACCGAGGAACCCAGGAGCGGTGATTCGTTCCACTCTTAACGCATGTTGAGCCTTTGGGTTGGTTTTTGCTCATGTGCCCGGGTATTTTAACGAGAATTCAGAGTGGCGGTAATTAGAGCTCACAGGGGCGATCCGATACGACACGAAGAGGCTCTCGTTCATTCGTACCTAATTACGTTAAAACGACCGCCGACGGCGAGTAACGTCGCCTTTCTATCCTATAACGCGTATGAGCAACAAACAACAGGAACAGAGAAAAGAGCTACCGCGGCTTCGTTAAAGTTTTCAAGTTTTTAGCCCCAAGCTGTGTTCAATGTCCGCATCGCTCTTCTGACCTCGCCTTGATGAACGAACAAACACGATTTATCGATGGATAGTCTCGAATAATCAAGGTTACAAAAATTTATTTAAATTTTATAGATTAATTTGAAAGTAAGCTATATCAAACCGGATCTATTGAAATTATAACGCTGAGATAAACACTGACCAACATTTGCCCTTAATACAATCCATCAACTCCGATTGACGTAGGTAGTGAAAAGATTAGACGTTTCTCATAATCCCCTGGAAAAGTGAAGAATTCTTTAATCAAAATGGTAATATATAGAAAGCCGGTAGTTGTTTCTTAACCAAACTCACGGTGAGATGTCTGGGACCTTCGTCCCTTGATGTAATCGCGTTCGAAAGTCGCGTTAAAACGCATACGGTGTCAACGAGTTAACCTCTTTTTTTTCATCGAACTCGTTTCGAGTTTAATACCAAGAAGACCTCTATCAGGATCATCTTGCCTGAGGCGCTTCCAAGCAAAAGAACGGAATCCAGCACGTGTTACCAGTAAATAATTAAGTCATTGATGCATTTACATGATCTTTACACTCCCCTTGAAACGCAAATGGCACCCCAGTTTACACCAGAGTCAATATTTGCGCAGACACTTGCTTGTTCATGAAGTCGTACCTGCTCCAAATATCAACTTACAAGGTTACAAGAGGGGCACGTGAAAGTTTCCGCCTCTCTTCCGACACCCCTGTCGTCGACTTTTGCATAGAAAACGGGGTTGCACGCTTGGAGGGTTCCCTTGGGGTTCGCAAGGCCCATTCCAGTGTTTACGCACCATTAAATTCGACTCTTGTATGACGTTTATCCCTTTATATTCCTTTTCTTTTCAAGTTTTTTTTTCCGCTTTAGTTTTCTTACCGACACCCTTCTGCACGCTCTTGCCCTCTGATTTAAACCCTCATAGATGTATATGTATATTGCATCCCTTCCTCATTTGCATTCGTTTCGTCACTGCTTCCTGATCGTTGAGAAGCGAACGAGAACGACGCAGAGTAAGAAGTAATCATTAGCGAAGGACTCTGTGTGAATGGTACGAACGATTCACTGAATGGAATTCAAAAAGAACAGCGATAATTACGCAAGAAACGTAATTAGTGAAATCAGGTGCTGAAGAAGACCTATTAAGGCTAATTCTAATCAGTCCGGTATCATGCGAGCTCGCGCGTGATTTACATTTGACCTCAGGCAAAATTAAAGAATTGGCTTCTGTTCAATTATGTAAAGTTTTTGATGAGTTGTGGCGATACTTTGATAAGTCACTTGGATTCGAGAATGAGAAAATATTCTGTATTATCAAGAACTAAGCCGAAGCTGATTTTATCTAAGCGGATTAAGGGGACAATAAGTTAAAATTGTAATATTTGTCATAGAAATGTTACGAAATTCAAAACCGTATAGTGAAAGGGAAGACGATACATGATACACCTTTTTTATTTTCAGATCCTAATTGCGATCGGAGTCTCAGTTAGGGTGTATTCAAAAGATTGTCTAGAAACAATAGAAGAGATTAAGCTAACGATATTTTTGATTGTCATAATGAAACTTTTGCATTAAGGAAAAATGTATAATAGCAGGCTTTCACGTGTTTGAATGGAATTTAGCTTTTCGCTTTTAATATAAAAGAAGAAAGAGAATCTATGAAATTGACAGAGTAGTTGCAATTTGGCCTAGAAACTCTATTGTCGAATGATTCTAAATGTAATAGTGGCATAAGGGAGAGTTTTTTTCTAAAAGGAGACTCTTCTCCTGCTCCATTTTATCGACTCATGATAAATACGCGATACGTTTCACTTATCAATCACCCTCTAACATAAAGATGTTTTTAGAAAATTAATTCTGACCATTTCTTCGGGGCTATTGCCTTCTGGATCTTTTTCACAGAAAGATGCTGAGAGTGATCGAGTTTTTCGAAGAAGAACAGACCGCACGAAAAAATACGAGTCACCCTGGAAGCCGTGTCGACGAGTCTCAGGTGGGTGCGCATTTGAAAAGTCCCTTTGTACCTGGACCATGGAGTACTAACAGCTAAAAAGAAGAAGTGCCCTCGACAAAGCAGATCTCGGCGGGTTTTCGGAGCTTTTTTGACCCAGAAAATGTGGAAAAAGCGAGGGCAACAATGACGTCGGCGTCTGAATCGCGCGCTCGCGCAATTTGTATCGGTGGATGCGTTTTTAACGATCCTGGTGATGGATGAGGATGGTTTTGTCGGGCTCTCGAGGCGCTTGATCGGCACTGAAGTCCCTGAAAAATGGTCTTTGGCCTGGGGACAGAAGTGCTCTTCGGGACCTCCTTCGGTTAATGTTTTCGCGATCCACAATGCGCGCCACGGGAGCCAAAAGAAGGAGAGACAATTAATAACCTTCCATAGGATCATTTATCGCGACAGTTTAAACCAAGTCGAGGGTCCTGCTGTCCTCGTCCTTATTTCTGCCTACAGGTCGTTTTGAGATTCATATGTAGGTATAAGTTCATATATGTAGGTTCATATTCACTCGACGACATTGTTCGTCTCCTCAAGCCGTGACCGATCCGATTTTTAACAGGCCAAAACGTTACGCTCATATATAAGTTACACCTATGCGTCCTGAATCCTGATGCAGGAATATCCGCCGGCACTCGAGCGGACAACCCTTTCCACTTGTGAGAATCGCGCTTCGCATGCACCACCCAGTCTTGCCAATTCGCCATGCTCGCGTATAAATTGAACGACTCGCAGCTGCAATATGATACAGTGCAGCTGTATTACAGATACCATAGCTACGTGCCCAATTTCTGTATCAATCAAAATAACCAATCTTTTTACTGCTAGATTTTTAATTTGATTTGAAATACTCTCTGAATATGAATTAGTAGAAAACTATCTATATTTATACTGTTAGATTTTTGATTCGCAAATTTGTCCGCGGCAGCGCTGATGTTTAAATTTAAATAAAGGGTTATCAATTAAGCCACGAGTTTGATAACATTGTCTTGAAAATCTTCTTTTGCGCGCTCGTTATTTAATAAATTCAACAAAGTAAGAAAAAAAGAAAAATCAATATTCTGGAATAGAAGAATATAAAGAATAAACCGGCTAAAGACTGGTGCGGATGAATTTTCAAATAAAAAAAACAACTAATTATATGAACGTAAACATCAAATTTTTAAGCAAGGAATTCTATTCGAATTCGACTAATTAAATTACTTGTGAATTAGACGATAGGAATAAATTAGTGGAAATTGCATTACTACTAAATGAACTAGTAGGATTAGACTATGATTTAGTAGAACACTCATAATTATTGAACGACCCATTCCGATTTAAAGAGTATTGAATAATCTATACACTATAAAAGTAAATTGATAAATCTGACACAAGGACATCTAGTTTTTTTTTAAATTTGCGTCAAATTTTTAAAAGGAAACGAATTCTTTTAAATTTCAGAAATAAAAGTCAAATACTGCAATTTAATTAGTGAA
>JAUELO010000083.1:342851-354403 GCA_032357855.1 Amphibolips quercusostensackenii | reverse complement strand
GGTACAGCTATAAATGACAAGTCTGTATGTCTCCAATTTCTAGCATGTGAGACGGAACCAGACATCATAGTCTTGAAGACATATTGAAGACATCCAAAACAAACTCAAGACTAAATATTTTTACCCGGGAATATAAAACGCTCAAGATTTCAAGCCAAAATATATTGCATTTTTAACAATATAGTGGAATTTTCAAAAAAGTATTAATTTGATACAAAAAGAGGTGAATTTTCAACAAAGCAATTTTTTTTTAAACTTGAAAATCATATGATTTAAAAAAAGTAGATGTTAAAACCCGGAAACATACATTTTTAACAATAAGGTTCATTTTTAACCACGAATGGTGAGTTTTGATCAAACTTTTTTCTTTTCAATTAAACAGTTGCATTTAAAACCAAATAATTAAACCTGAACCAAATCGTTGAATTTTCAACTTCCAAAGATAACTTTTCAAACAAACAGTTGAATTTTCAAGCAAAAAATTTGAACTTCCGCACAAAACCTTCATCGCAAATAGTTGAATTTTCAACAAAATAATTAAATGTTCAATAAAAAAGTTTAATTTTACCTAAATAGTTGAATTTTTAACACATTATAAGCATGTATTTCCATCCTATAATGATGAATTTTCAACCAAGAAGATTAACTTTTTCCCAAAAAACGAATTTCCAACAAAATACATGAATTTTTAACAAAATAGTTCAATTTTTTAACTACAAACGATAAGCTTTCCCGCAAAAATGAAAGAGATGAATTTTCAACCAGAAAATATAACTTTTTAACAAATACGTTAAGTGTTTAAGAAAATAATTTAATTTTAAACAATATAGTTTAATTTTTGACCAGATAGTTGAATATTTAAATTTTAAAGATAAATTTTCAAACAAGAAGATTAGTTTTTTATCATAGGACAAATTTTCGAGAAACAAAAATTTCCTACAAACAAAATTAATTTATATCAAATAGTGGAATTTTTAACCAAAATAGATAAGTTTTATATCAATAAATATTATTATATTTTTATTAATAATATATTTTATATAATGATATTTTTATCATTCACTGCTCAAATAAATTATTTAAAAGAAAGCGAGATGCTTTTGAGAAACTTAAATTTGTAATTGTGTTATCTCGTCTTTTGATTGGAATTTTTTCTACATAAAACACATTTCGTGAAAATTATTTCAGGAATGAAGGAAAATATTATTTTCTTCACATATATCACTTTTTTGTTTTGATTTTCACATTTTTATTATTTTTAGTGATACATTAAGATGGGGTAATTAAAAATCAGACTCAGGATAAGTGTGATATTTGTTTGTTGTTTTTCTTTTTTATTGTCAAATTTGATAATCTGTCAACATTTACAAAAATAAATAGTTTTTAAATTATACAATTTAAAATAGGTAAGTTTATACACCGCTGACACTTCTCAACAAGTTCAAATTTTTTATTTACATTAGGATTTGTTATAAATGACAAGAAATTGAAAGAAAAGATACATTATGGAAAATCTAGAAGATAATTTTGACAAAATTTGAAACATGAATCTTTTCAAATATTGAAAATATCGTCAAAGTATAACTTTTAAATTTCGTATCACACTTACCCCTATCGACATTACAATTAATATATTTCTCAAAAACTTAATTTAGAGTTTGTAAGAGGGTAATCGCTACAATGATGAGCTTCTTAAAGAATTTTTTAGGTTGAACAATCCGTAAAAAGTACTATAGGTGTCGCACGAAATTATAAAATACACACATGGATTATAAATTTTAGAAAGATTCAAATTGTCATAGTGAGTTCTAACGTTGAGAGTAGTAGATAATTTATATTTAAAGAAATTAAGAATAATTCTAAAAAAAACTCAATGATTTTCCACTAAAATGTGCTGGACTATCATCATTGGCTACATCATGTTAAATACAGACTAGTGATTTTTAAAGCACAGGGATTAGCCTTAAAATTGTACAATGATTCCCTGCTGACAAAAACGGTTTTTGACATGATTTCTACTTATTATTTAAATTTTTGCAAACGTATTAGTCATATTCAAGCATACTCAAATGAGGTAGCCAATCATTAGGGGAGGGGGGAGTGGCCAACCATTGTACCGATTACCCTAAGTGTCCAAGATGAAATAAATATTTCTGGGACCAATCTATAACACAAAGTATGTTAAAGATCCGATTTTTTCTCACGTTTTTAAGAAGCGATTCTTGGCCATGTCGAATGGCTCGCGACTTGAAAAGGCGATTCTGATCTGATGTCATATGAATGCCGTAAAAAGCCAACGTTTAGTGGTGACACTCCCCCAATATTTTGACTACCGTGTCAATGATATAACGTCGTGTCGCGTCGCATTCAGCATGCTCGCCGGCCTGGAACACCATTCATTTCTCTCCAACGTAAATGGCACGCAGATTTATCGAACGACGTGTCGTCGGCTCAGCACCGTGCATCCATGCGGTTAGATTTGTGGCTTTTGAGGTTTTGTTCATACTCCATAAAGACCAAATGGAACTCCCCGTATGTAAGCCAAAAAGGTAGTTCGACAATCGAACGTCGCGATTTCGCGACTAACAACTTTCCCCCAGCGTCCGCAGATGCTCGTAAATCGATAGCAATCTAGAAAAAGTCACTTGGGTAATGGGTATTTCAAAGTACAAAAGTGTATTCGAAAGAACAATTTTATCCTCTCACAAGGACTAGAATTTCACAACTAAAAATACTGCTAAGGGAGCGTCCATATATTACGTGACGCTGTTTTCAGTGATTCTTGACTTACCCCTTCCTCTTGTGACAGTTTGTGACGTTTCGGTGACCTCACTCCCACCCTAAAAATTTTATGTGATACTGATCTATTATTTGTCTCTTTGAGGTGTTTTTTTCTCTTTAAATTACCATTTTGCGCAGTTTTGTAGCTCTTCTATTCAAAATGAAATATTTATACCAAAAATAAAGACAATGACGATTTTTATGTTTTATGATGCAATTTGCTGACCCGTAACTGCAGGAAAAAATGCAACGAATTGTTTTTTGGTTCACCTATTTCAGATGTAGTTGTTTTTTGTGTGAAAATTTCATAGTATCTTACATTAAAGATAAAAAGTGTACAGTGAAGCATATGCAACGGCTGTAATATATACATTAGAAAATTTTATAGAATTCATGTTTTTCATATTTTTATATTATTTCTTTACGCAGTTTAAAGCGTTGACTCTGATAATAACCTTTCTTTTTTCATAGCAACAATATTTTCAGAGATATTCAAGATTTAATGTTCAATATCACATACAATTTTTTAAACCTGTTTTTTTGGAACACTTAAAAAGGTAGAACATTTTCGCCTATAGGTTCGTATTCTACGGAAAAAAACATACTGATATATCTTACCAATTAATAATAAACAAAATCTTGTTACATAATGTATCAAAAATTTTTTTAATTTACCAAAATTTTACCACTATGTTACCAAACCTCATTAAATTTGTGTTTACTCTATTTTTATCTTATTCCTTTTTGTATTTTGAAGCACTGATTATAAAACTAATCTTCTTTTTCATAGCATCGATATTTTTGGAGATATTAAGGATTCAATGTTTAATATCACATAAAAAATGAAAAAATTAGATTGCGCACATGCACGTTGAAACTTAGGGTCACAGTACATGCATCAGGCTTTAATTTCGGCCTTATTAGAAACCTTAAGCATCTCCGGTTTGTTTAATACAAGGATTCATAAACGATAAATGAATTGATGATAAATCAAATCTTGTTAGAATATTTTAGAGCTTAGGAAGCGGTAATGTGTTTCGAGAAAATTATATTGATTGATAATTAAGCCATTAAGTTTGTTTTAATTCAATTCAAAATAAAAATGTTGGGTGTTGCTTCTTTTTACTTGAGATTTTAAAATTTTATTTTAATTAAATTTGAATGTAAAACACCTTAATTCAAGTAATAATACATAAGAATTGTATTTAAATTATTGATCGGAATTTACCTTCTTTCACTGCCTAAAAAAGTATAATTTTCAGAAAAAATGATTAAAGTTTATGTAAACACAGAACATCCATTAAATTTTAGTTTATATTGTAACGCAATCTTTATGTATTAGATGTAAATGATTCTGGAAGAGATAGAATTTAGGCAAAACGTTAGGAAGGCAAATGAATAAGGCAAAATGATATTAATAATTTAAATATGATATGATTATTGCTTTACTTAATTAATTAATTAATCTAATTTTAGTTATTGAGAAATTGATCATTAAAAACTGTACATTTTGAATAAACTGGTAAAAAAATTGAACTCTGATAAATTAAAAATGTATTTGTATAATTCGGATATAATGTTTTAGATAAACAACTAAATACATAGAGCTGTATAATATTTAGATTATTAGCGATTCGCAGTTTTTAGGTGAAACTTCCTTTTTTTAGGAAGTCGATATACCTGTCGAAAAATGCAAATTTCCTAGAGAGCGGCAAGGTTTGTAGCAGGAGACATTTTACTAATCAAAAAATAAAATTTAAATCCGTGTTAATGAATTAAAGAGCATAATTATGGGCGAAAAATTTAGAAGCTGAAATTTCAACCAAATACTTTAATTTTTAAACAAAAAGACTAATTTTCAAAAAGAAAATTTAACTTTCAACCCAAAAGTGGACTAACAAAATAGACGAATTTTGAACAAAATAATTAAATTTTCAACTAAGAAAGGTAACCTCACACCAAAAAGTGGAATAGTTAATTTTTCAGTTAAAAACAGTAATTAAAAAAAACGAATGATTAAGAAGTTGAATTCCACGAAAAGAAGACGAATTTTTAACATAATAGTTCCATCCCCAATAAAATAGATGAATTTCCCACAAAATGGTTAAGTTTTTAAGCTAAAAATTTAATTGCTTTAGAAAATATTTGCGAAATTTAAACTAGAACAGAAGAATTATCAACGAAATAGTTGAATTTTCAATTACTAAAGATCGATTTGTCACTAAAGCTAAAATCTTGAAATATGAAGTCCAAAAAACTTATTTTAAACAACAAAAATCAAAATTTCAACTAGATGAATTTGACTAAAAAAGACGAATTTTATACAAAATAGTTGAATCCGCATCCAAAATTATGAATTTTTAACAATGAAGATTAATTTTCTAACCAAACAAATTAATCTAAATCAAAATATATGAACTTTCTACCAAATAGTTGAATTTTCACTTTATAAAGAAAAAATTTTCAAAAAAAATGAAATAAATACATTTTCAGATAAAAAAAAATTTTTAACAAAAAAAAAGAATGTTTTGCAAAAGAGTTAAATTTTAAAATAAATAGTTTAAGTTTACACTAAATATTTTAATTTTCTACAAAAGGATTTGAATTTTCATAAAAAAATATGAATTCTCAACCAAAAATATGAATTTTTAACCAAAAAAGAAATGAATTTTTTACAAAATACTTGAATCCCCAACCAAAACAGATTAATTTTCAAACAAGCATTTGCATTTTTTAACCAAAAAAGTTACATTTTCATCTAACAAAACCTATTTTCCACGAAAAAAGAGGAATTTTCAACAACATGTAGGAATTCTTTTCAGAAAAGATGAGTTTTCAATTCCGAATATCAATTTTCTATAAAAAATGGAATACTTACATTTTGAGTGTAGAAAATTAATTCTCATCAAAAAAAAAATTTAACAAAATAGTTGAATTTTTAACCAAAGAAATACATTTTTATCCAAAACGTTGAATCTTGAAAGAAAACGAAATTTATTTTCATGAAAAGAGTTCTACATTCAACCAAAGAATTGAATTTAAACGAAAAAAAAATTAATTTTTTAACTAAAAAGATAATTTTTTTGCAAAATAAAATAAACTATCAACAAAGAACATTAATTTTTAACTAAAAAAGATCAATTTTAAAACTGATAGTTGAATTTTTAAATAAAAAATATGAATTTTCAACCAAAACTGAAGGAATTTTCAACAAAATAGTGAAGTTTCCCACTAAAGAGATCAATCTTTAACAAGAAAAGTAATTTTAAAAAAACATTTTAACAGATTAGTTAAATTTTTGACAAAAAAAGATTACTTTTCAACAAAATATTCATATTTTTCATAAAATAATTAAATTTTCAACATTATATTATAATTTTCAACCAAATGAGATAAATTCCGAACAAGTAATGTAACGTTAGAATTTTTTTTTTTTAAAGAAAAATTTCTAACTAACAGCTGTTGGATTTTTGTTAGTACGTTCTAATAATTTAGTTCAAATTGAAGTAAAACTAGCTGTGAACTCGATCTCGAGTGTTTCGGCTTTAGCCGTGTATATGTTTATATGGCGCTAATTTCACAATCACTTTGCACATTTAAAAGGATTTTTTATAATTTTTTTTTTTATTTGCATAATTGAAAATTGATGCAATAACGGAATGTACTCACTTCCTTATAAAGGAGGCATCAGCGATTTTTTAAATAATATCAAACAAAAGTTTTCATTTTTATCAATTTAAGAATAGAAATTTACAAAAAATACAAAATTATGAATTTACAAAATAATACAACAAAATTTTCAAATATAATGACAAATGACACAAAACAAATTTTGTATTTGAAATAGTAATTTTTCAAGCCAGAAAAGGGGAGGGGAAAATTCTGTCGCCCCCTATGCCTTTCCCAGATTCATGATTTTTTTACGAAAACTGTCACAATTATTTTATTTGGAAATTTATAATAAATAAGTTTTTTCGCTTCATGCATCAACTTTGAATTATGTTGGCAAAAAAAGTTTTTTTGTTTAAAACAGATCTTTCAAATATAACGAATGAGCATATTTGCCTTACTCTTCAACAAAGTTGATTAATATTACAGTTAAATCGGCTTGCCTCGAATTAAGGGATTCTTTCCGTTATTGCATCAATCTTTCATTATGTTAATAAAAATATTTCATTATAAAAAACCATTTTTTCAAATATTATACATTACAATACCTTCCTTACAGTTCAATAAAATGTATTAATATTACAGGTCAATCAATTCAACTGGAACTAAGGAATATTTTATATTCTTGCATTAAAATTTAATTCTGTAAATAAAACAAGTTTTTCTATAAGAATCCGTATTTTCAAATATTATGCGTTACCAAAGGTTTTTTATTCTTTAATTAAGTGTATCAATATTATAGGTCAAACGATACGTCGCGAATCAATACACCTTTTATATTCTCACATCAACTTTGAATTATGAAAAGGAGAAAATTTTTACTATAAAAATCGATTTTTAACATAATATTAATAGCGATAACTTCCTTACTCTTCAATAAAATGTATCATTATTATAGGCCAATCAATTCGTCATGAACAAAGGAATATTTTATGTTCTTTCATCAACTTTTAATTATGTTAATAAAAAAAATTTTACTATAAGAAACCGATTTTCAAAATATAATAAAGTAGTAGAAAAAAATGCAATTAATATTTTTGAAATCCTTTGGTCAGTTTAAAGATATAAGCGGTAAAAATAAGACCTCCAAATTTCATAAATTCATCTGAAACCGTTTTAAAGTTATTGTGTTCACAAAAAAGTGTGATATTCACACAAACACACATATAAACACACATACATCCACACACACACAAATTTACACACATCCACACACATCAACACACATCCACAAACATACATACACATCCGGACATTTGGTTACAACATTGTATTAGACATTTTAAATAGACGAGCGTTTAATTAAATAAATTAATTTCTTTTGAAAATTTCACCATTACAAGGCTTCCTTTATCAGGAAGAAAAAACAAGAAGAAGGGGAAGTTTTTTGCAACTGGGAAAAAGAACAAAAATCTTTAAAAAGGGGAAAAAATCATGGACATTATTATGAACCACTTGTGTTCCTTCATTTACATTAATTTTTTGATAATCACACGCTGCTAGAAATGTTTTGAAATTTACGAAATCATAAAATTACAAAGAACAATGTTCTCAAAAAAAAAAAATTTTGAGAGTATTTATTAAAAAGTATTCTGGGTCAGCTTCAGTGTCACATAAAATTTTTTAGCAGGTTCACCGAAATGTCACAAATTGTCACAAGAGAGAGAGAGAGAGAGAGAGAGCGGCGAGTCAAAAATCACTGAAAATAGCATGAGGTAATATGTGGACGCTCCCTAATAACATGACCAGTCTTGTGCAAATAAATGCCAAAAGGAATCAAAAAGCATACAAAAATTGAGATTTTGGAAAAGCAGGTGAAAACATTATTCTTGATGAATAGGTGCTTTACACAGATCACGTAAAAAATTTTCAAAATCGTGGGACTGCTATCAAACGTTGTTCAACAGATTAAAAAATATTTCACAATTATTTTTTCACCAAATGAGAAATTTCTAGGAGTGCGACGTGAAACTGGAATCATGGAAAATCATCTACCAATGCAAATTTTACCATGAAATTTAGGAAGTTCACCTTCACTTGTCAGGGTCAGTTGATTCCTGTCAGCTGATTCCTGTCAACTTTAACAAGATTTACGAGCTATTGTAAGTAGATTTTGGGATGATCTTAGGCGTGGTTATACCTCAGAGTCACAAACTCAGTTGCGTTATGGTATATCATAAATTAGGGAAATTACCTCTGTCAATAGGAGGCCTGACGACCACGCACGTCCTAATTGTTAAAGGATTAACGAGTCAAATCCGCAACAGTGAAAACACTGTAAACCTCTCTAGGAGGTCCTGAATGCCGAAATTTGCCAAAGGGGCGGAGTGCTCCCTTATTCGAATAAAGCGCAAAGCCACTAGAGTTTAACTTCTACGAAACAGTGGCTAGCGTCTTAACCCTCTGACTATACCATCTTTCAAAAAATTACTCTGAGAGGCTTGATATCAGCTCTTGGAAAAGGTTAGCGAGTACTACTTTCACAATTAATAAATCTCTTGTTTCAGATTTACTGCCCTACAGTTCATTTTAAACAAAATATACACATTATAAAACAAACATACAAAAATCAGAAGGACAGTTTTTTGTTTCTTCCTTGCTTTTGAAATTCTAAAACTTTTTATCTTAAAGTGCTTCAATATGAAACTTTAGCTGAAATTTATTTGTTATAAAACTTAACTTTTAACACTAATTTATAAATTTTCAGAAAAGTCTAGGTCGTGATGTTATAATTATTTTTTATTTGAATATATCATTCTAGAGTGAAAATAAGAAGACGCATATTTCACAGTTTAACCACAATTTTTTTTTACTTTTTACATTCATCTGAACATGACCCGCTAATTCTCAAAATATGACATGCGTGCTTTTCAAATGCAGTATTTTTAAAACGAGTGTAGGTAATTAAAATTCTTTTTTTTTATTCGACGTAGGAATTCTCGTTCTTTTAATTGAATACAAAAAACTTAAAAATTTATACAAATGATTAAGTAGCGGCTTATTGTTTTTTACGTTCTTGAAAGTGGATTTTTTTCTAATTGCCAAATGCAATTTTTTTTTTTATTAAAAAAAAAGAGATTGCAATATGTAATAAGTGTCTCCTTAGTTTTGTTTTTGGTAAACCACCACTTCACATTGATAAAAATTATTTTTGTATAATCGACACACACCACATAAAACTGATAGGATGCCTTTTTTATGCAAGCAGAAACTTTAAGTAAATATTGGAAAACAATGAAAAAAGTGGGATTTTCCTAAAAAGTATCTTTTCCTGTTCTTAAAATTCAAAGAAAAAATAAAGAAGATTTTCCGGAAAGCCCCACCCTTTTTAATATTTCTCATATTTGTTTACAGTTTCTGCTTATATAAGTAAGGCATCCTGTCACTTCAAAAGGGGCTTGACCATTTTCAAGCTCAGAAATTTTTTTGTTCATATAAATTTAGATTTCTTTTGTAAACGGTGCAAGATGTCACAAAAGAGAAAGAGGTATTCCTTCGTTTCCGAGAAAAATGTAAAATTCGATTTCGCAAAACTAATTTTTTTCAATATGAAACATTAGTTTACCAAAAATAAAACTCAACTGATGTGAAGTGCACATTATTAAGGTAAAAGTACCAATCATGAGACAGGTTTTGAGGGTTTTTTGAGATTTTCAATCATTTTAAAACAATAGTACAATATATTTTCAAAATGTTTAAGCCAAAAAATGGGCTGATCTTTAGTTAATGAGAAACGCCTATTAAAAGTGTAATTTAGTCTACACACAATTATTATATTAATGAAAAAGCGGAACGACCTATACGTACCTATTATGAAACAGCTTATGGACTCATGTATCGGTATTCCATAATGCATGACCATTTGATATTAATATGGCTTATTTCATAGTATTTTCTATATTATATCAAAGTAAATAGTACAGTGAACTTTCATTTTAATCGTTCAAAGGGATAAGTAAATTAAATAAAAGTTTTTGTTAAAAATGACAAACCTAACCTATACACGGTTGCCTTTAATATTTTTGTTCAAAAATGTTTGTTATATGGAGTTAATTTTTATGTAGGTCTGTGAAAAAGAAGAAAAATTAGTCACAGTGACGTGCAAATGAAATTTTAGACTGAGTGTCCTTTTCGTTTGTTTTTTTTTCTTTTATTGTACTTTCAGTAATAACTCCATGTGTTTGGTTAAACACTCGTCTTTTTTAGTGAAAAATTAATTTTCTTAGTTAAAAATTTATATTTTTTCTTAAAAATTCAACAGTTTGTTTTAAATTTGTTTTTTCTGTTGAATGAAAAGTAATTTTTGTAATTGAAAACTCAACTGTTCTTAAAAATTTGTCTTTTTTGATTAAAATTTCAATTATATTACATTGTTCGTTGAGAATAAATTCATGCTTCTCATTTGCAAACTCAACTACATACTTGGTTAACTCTTGTTGAAAATTAATTTTTTTTTGTTGAAGATTCGTCACTTCATTTGAAAATTCATCTCTGGTTAAAAATTTAACTACCTTGTTAAAAATAAATTTTTCTTACTGAAAATTTAACTAGTCCAGTTAAAAATAAAACGATTTTGTTGAAAATTAGTTTTTTGTGTTAGAAATTAGTTTTTTAAAACTGGAAATTTAATGATCTATTTTGGGTTAGAAATATGTCTTTTTTCGATAAAAATGTAACTATTTGCTTGATGACTTATCTTTTTTATTTGAAAATTTGACTATTTGACGTAAAATTTATGTGCTTTGTAGAAAATTCGTCTTTTTTGTAAAGAGTTAATATGTGTGGTTGAAAATTCATCTGTTCGGTTGAACTCGAGAACTTCATTTAAAACTCACCATTTGAATTGAAAATTCATCTTTTTTGTATTATATTCAACTATTCCAGTTTACAGATTTATCATTTGAGTTGACAATACATCACTTAAGGTAAAAATTAAACTGTTTGGTGATTGGTGGAAAATCAGTTTTTTTTTTGTTAAAAATTAATTTTTTAACTTACATTTTAACTATTCCAGTTTTTGTTAGAAACTTATATATTTTTTTTTAATTTAACTACTGATTAAAAATTTATCATTTTCAGTTTTAAATTCAACAAGTTAGTTG
>JAUELO010000083.1:329501-340217 GCA_032357855.1 Amphibolips quercusostensackenii | reverse complement strand
TTGTATGAATTTTTACCAGAATTTCTGGTAGAAATCCCCTGAGTTTTCTCTCCGTGTGATATACCTTGATTTGTGTACAGTTATAGAAAAACATACCTAAATAATAATAAATTTCTTTCAGTATTAAAACATTTTTAGCAAAATATTTTGCTGATAGTGTAATATTACTTTACGTTCGCAATCATGTTTATGATATTTCTTCGCCGGTTTTCAGATCAAGGTATACTCAACCTTTTCGACAGAAATCTTATAAAAATATTTGAAACTTGCATGCTGTTAATTAAAACTTTAAATAATTTTTTCTAATGCCTTATTTCACTAAAATTTCACTGAAATTGCAGCTTGCTTTTTTATTTGCTATTACATGACAGATAAGCACTACGCCACATTAAGGAACGTGGCATGTAACTTAAAGCAGGTTCACTTTTTAGAAAAACCTAAACTTAACGTTATTAATTGTTTCCAATATAACTTTGGCTGTATACAGAATGGTAAGATATAAGATAAGATATCTAACAGATATATTTTGCTACAACAATATCGCTTATATTATCCTTTAAATCGAGTGAATTTCTGGAAATTTTTGAAAATGGTCTGCTTCTCACTTTCTTAGTGTTTTTAAAATTTAAATTACACAAAACCTTTTCTCAAGTAAAGAAATGGAATTTAAAATAAAAATCCCTCAAGTAATCTTATCGTGTGGCACTAAAAAAGCCAGTTTCCCGAGGTAGGATTGAGATATCTGGAGTAACATGATTTTCTACTCGGCTGATCTTCTTTTCAACACAATTACGATCCTGTCCACTCATTCCAGTTTTACTTGTCGGGATATCATCGCCGAAGGAAGCGATTTGAACGACGACAGTGTTTCTTTCATGCACATCGGCCTCACAAATTTGTCTGTCTCCCAAGCCTTTAGCGATAGCTTTATCAAAATGATGATGCTGACTTAAAACATGATTTGAAAGTGCTATATTTTGTAAGCAGCAGAAAGCAACTATTTATTCCTAAAGTAGCGAATCTGTGGAAGGAAAGCAATTGGTTTATCAGTCCATCAGTCGCATTTCAATACAATCACTTTAATGTTATACTTAAAATGTAAATATGGCTGATATGACCATCAGGTCCTAAAAATAAGTCTTGCAAAATGTATCGAAACTGTGGATCAAGACAAATATTTTAATCCGTTACTAATTTGATATTAATTCGAAAAATGTCAATATTTAGTAGCGAAGAAGTAACTTATACACAGATAATTCCTGATCGTTGTGCCAAAGGACCGTCAAGCTGCTAAGTTCACCGAATTTCAATGAGCGCAGACAAAACAAAATATTCTATGTAAATATATTATTGTAAAAAAATGAGGAAGCTCATTTTTTTTAGGATTAAGATATAGTTACAGCTAAATATGTCTAACGCATATTTGTTATAATTTGATTTATGAATAGTCTGCATGGAGCTGTCCTGGTATATATCTTCAGTCACGGACGCATTTTTGTAAGGTAATCGAGTGATCTGATGAGGGCAGTATGCCTAATTTAACATATAAGGCAAAGCCTAGTTTTATACCCCACCATCCATGGACTGAATTGCAGCTAAGTGCATAATAAAGGCACCTATAGCTCAAGGTGGGATCCGATCACCCGAACCTCGGTAAAAGTACATACAAAAATTTCTAGAGGTACTGGCTCAAGGATAGAACCCTGGACCACTGAACTGAAGTCTGAGCACCTAATTGTTTTTTCTATGAGAACACCCTTGACTTTGCAATTTTATGATACAGTTGAGATTAGGAAGTCAAATTCAACCTTATAAATAAAAAAAAAATGAAAAATTCAGGAAATATTACTTATTTTACTGAAAAAGTTCCTACGACTGAAAAAAAATTGAGAGATACTTACCCGGCACAGAAAAAATAATTATTTGAAAAAAATATAAATCTGTATATTCTTGAGAAAAGTCTGTCGTACATTACTATTTATATTTAACTGGAAAAAAATTTAAACCCAATAACTAACGTATAACGAAGCGCTTGTATTTTCCGGTTTTTAATATATAATTTATTTAAAAGTTAAAAAAGGAAGCTTTTTTAAGAACCTTGCGAAACGTTTCAAGAGAATAAAGAAATTTTCTTAAGATTCTTAAGAACGTTTTGAAATATTCTATATTCTTCATTAATTTTAAACTTAGAAAGATTTAAAAAATTCAAATCTTAGATTTCTGAAGACATAAAACGAAAAATTTAGAAGCTTTTTAAGAATTTTGAAAATTGATTATTGGTCAAATTTCGAATCATTCTTTATTTTGAAAAATTAATTTCAAGAAATTATTTTGAAAGATTAAACAAATTTCAAAAGATTTCAAAAATGTTTAAAAAATAATCTGGAATATTATAAGGCAATTTTTTTATCTTTAAAAAATATTTTTAAAATTTTACGTAAAATTTAAATTATTTGAAAGGATTTTGAAAGGCTTTATGATAAAAAAAAAATTTCTTGAAGCTCCTGAATAAATTTAGAATCATTTTTTTTCAGGGTCAAAAATTAATTTCAAGAGATTATTTAGAAAGATTTAAAAACATTTCCAAAGATTTTCAAACTTGTCCAATATGTATTTGGAAGACTTATGGACTTTTTTTTCATTTGTGAGGATTTTTCATAATTTTAAGAATATTTTAATTCAATTTAAAAAATATTGAGAAATTTTAAAAGTTTTCAAGAGATTAAACATATTTTTACACTGAAATATTTTCGAAAATTTATAAGATATTTTTTAAGTACTTCCCAACTTCTACAAGTTCTGAATATCTTTTTAAGTTATCGATATTTTAATTTTCAAAAATAAATATTTTTAATTGTAGGACAAGAATCGCCTCACTTTTATTTTAATAATTAAATTGTTGTTAGTAAGAGAAGCATTATTTCCTCAAATTTGCACGATTAAAAAAAAATGTTAGGGATGAATTTGACCTCTAAATCTAAACTTTATCATTATATCGCAACTTTTAGGGAGTTATTACCCATTTTAAGACTTTTTTTAAAAAGAAGAACATTTAAGGTTCACATAGCACCTTCAAAAATAGTTTCTTTCATCGCACCAGATGAAATAAGTTAAACTTTAAAAATCTCTACAGGGACCTCTACATATTTTTTTTTCTGGCAAAAATAAAAGATTATTTTCTTACAAAAAAAAACAAAAAATTTCAGCTTCAAGGTTTTGGAAAATTTAAGAAAAAAAGTATTTCATGAGTATCGAATATTCACAATTTGGAATGGAAGAATATTATTTATAAATCTATAAAATTGAATTATTCTATTTTAAGAAAATCATTCGATGTCTGAGTATCGATCCTAATGAGTTATATTTTGACTAATTTTTATTTTAAATAAGGCCGCGGCTACCTGTACCGAAATTTGGGTGCAAATAGCTGAATTTGTTCTAGAATTTTAGAAGCTTTGAATTTGAAACGTTTAATATAATTCTCCATCTAAACTTGTCCAATTTTCTTTTCTTTTGATTAAACATTATTGCAACTCAAAATTTTTAATTATCTAATTTTAAACGCTTTTGATTAAAAACAATACAATGTAAATTTATTCGAAATTTTAATGATCCAATCTTTAAAGTTCTAATTTTAAGTTGTTGAATCTTAAATGTTTTAAAGTTGTCGTATTCTTAAAATTTTAAACTTATGTATAGGGTAATAAAAATAGCAGAAGAAAAGATATGGAAAGTCCAAAGTGGATTTATGGCAGGAAGATCATGTATGGATCAAATATTTATAGCTTAAGATAGATCACTGAAATAATTTGAAAAACTAAGGGAAAAAGTTTTCTGTGCATTTTTTGACCTAAAAAACTTGTTTGACAAGGTGGATAAAAGTAAACTTTGAAAGGTCCTGAAAGAGTACAAAGTCAATGGATGTCTCCTACAAGCAAAAAAAAAAACTTATGCTGGTGTCAAGGCGAGTGTGAGAGCATATGGAAACTGAGTGACTGGTTCGATATTATGCAAGGTGCATTATGTCCTCATGGCTATTTATTATACTTATATACAATTTTCTAAGAATGTCCCTCATAGTCGAATAAGGTGTAGATCTCAGGACAGTGAGGGTACGTGGGCTAGCGTTCGCAGATGATAAAGTAGTTGGCGGACTCAATCGAAGACTTGCAAAGAATGTTGAGCAAAATGAATATAAGCATAAAGAACATAAGCCTCAAAAGTTTTAAATAATAATATAATAATAAAGTTTTAACCTAAAGAGGCTTTAGATCGTGGAGAGAAAACTTGTTTAATAAATGTCAAAGATCATCAGATTAAAAAACTAAAAATCAATAGATATTTTCCTTCACTGATCAAAAACAAACATCAACCAATATATTTGCTGACAAAACAAATTGATAATAACAGTAATGTAGTTTGACAGCCTTCTCTAGTTCCTAATACCTAAAGTGATTTTTTGGTCTATTGTGAGTTAAATCGTTATATTGCAGGTCTTCTTATGGTTCGAAGGATGCGCGAAAAATTTTTCTTTTGGAACTTCACCTCTAGTGTCTTTTGCCCTTGATGTTGACGATTTCACGGTGAGCTTTAGAGATCTTAACTGGCGGATTTCAAGATAATCCACTAGACTGATGCATAACGCCCTCTTCTTGGACAAGGCCGCAAGGACTTCTTCTTCTTCTTTGTGCGATCCATTTCAATTCGGATTAGGACTAACTGCCACTACCGATACACTGATACCCATCATACTCGCAGGTTACTTAGTTTGCCAATTTACGATATTGCTTCAAGATTAACCTCCTGAGACCATCAGATTAGTCGGGTTCCGTCAATTGAAGGATCGCCCGCGGAGTGGAGCGTCGCTGCTAACCAGATTGCTGGTCGAAGTCTGAAAGATAAGATTTTACCCTCTCGCTTCAACAAGATCTACCCAAAGAAACTTGAAAAAGAAAAATGGACTACGCGACTGTCTTTGTATTGTGTTTGCTTCAAAAGATTTTCGACATTTCTTGCCTGAACGCTTCGCTTATGAATGAAGAAGCAACTCGACCTGAAATTTTGAAGAGAACTACGCCCACGAACTGACAGCTAAATTCGTTTTTGTTATGTCAACCTGCTACTCTAGGAATTATCGAATATGATTAATGAAATATAATTGCCAGAATTGATCCTGAAAAGTTTTGTCGGTATTTCTTAAACGAACTTTCTGTTCAGCAGCAAAACATGCAAAGGCTATACGTTTATGGGTGGAAAAAGTGGACAAAAACTTGCCCATAGTGAATTAAAATCTCCTTTAAAATAACTTCTGTTTTTGAATTTAAGGATTTTCTAGCACACGAGCTACACTACAAGTCCTATAGTTGGGGCATTACATATGTACATATATATATACATATATATATATATATATATATACATATATATGTATGCATATATGTGTAATTGTATATGTGCATATAGATATATATATATACACTGCTGAAGACTGATGACCTTCCCAGTATACTTCAACCAAATACGACTCTCTCGGTTTCACCGAGTGAGTCTCGTCTACCCCCAAAACAAATGATTTTCTTTAAACTGCGGTAACTTTCTGTAGTATATAGGACCCTATTGTGTAGGTGTGAAACCACAGACGACCATATTGCATGGTGAACGACATGTAAGGGGTGTATTATTATATTATTATAACAAATTATTATACATGCTTTTTCTATAATTTTTAAAATTGAAAATTTATGTCCCGGGTAAGAATGTGCAATTATATATTTGTTTTAACAATTATCGCAGAATATGCTAAAATGTCCAGTATGTATATCCATCCAGGGTTATGGACTAGAAATTTTAAGCTTTCTTTTAACATGCATTTAATAAAAATCTGAGAATATGTGCTTTGATATATATGTGAAATTTCAATTTTCAGTTCAAAAAAAGTATAGAAAGTGCATATTTTTTATAAATGCTTACTATCATCGTAGACTGGTCAAATTTCCTTTCGTATACATAGGTTGCAAACTGTATTTGGTTTGCTTTTGACCCATTAATTAAACCATGTTTGATGCAAACAAAAATTTTAAATAACTATTAATTTTCTAAATTCATGCATTTTAAACCAAAAGAGATAAAACTTTTATCATAAGAAACGAACTTTTTACAAGAAATTTTAATTTTTTTGCCCGAAAATATGGATTTTTAAGAAAAAATTTAATTTTAAACCAAAGTGTTGTATTTCCAACCAAATAGATGAATTTCATACCAAGAATATTAATTTTCTACCTTAAAAGATGAATTTTTAACGAATGTGTTCCATTTTCTACCAAATTTTTTACGAATATTATGTAACTTAAACAAATAAAAAATAATGTTTGACAAATTATTATAACTTTAAAGCTATAAGTTGTATCTCTGACCCAAAAATGTAAACTCTTATTGAAAAATATAATAGTTGATATTTTAATCAAAAAAGATTTATGTTTTAAATCAATGACAGATGAACTCTCCGAAAAAAAAGAATTTTCACCAAAATAGTTGAATTCTCAACCAAACAGGTTAATTTTTAAGGAAAAACATGAATTTTCAACGAAGAAGAATAATTCTAATTCATCAAAGACGAATTTTCAATAAAATAGTCACATTTTTAATCAATGAGGTGAACTTTTAGCTAAAACGGTGATCCTTTAGACAAAATAGTAAATTTTTTACAAAGGAGTCCAACATTTAACCAAGCAGTTAAAATTTTAATAAAAAAAAGGAATTCTCTAAGAATAATGTAATTGTTGATATATTTCAGCTAACAAAGATTTCAATTTTATTTTAAAATGAGTTGAAATTATCCAAAAAAAGGGCACATTGACAACAAAATAGTTATAATAAAAGAGTTTTTCGGGTTTCAATCGTGTGAAAAACTACGAATCTTGCCGACGTTTCGTGAACGTTGCAGTTCACTTCTTCAGGGCTAGCCCTGAAGAGGTGTTTGGTGACCATGTTTCAGATTAGCCCTGAAAAAGTGAACTGCAACGTTCACGAAAAACTGGCAAGATTCGTAATTTTTCACACGATCAAAACCCGAAAAAACTCTTTTAGTATAATGAATCATCGCGAAAGCAATAAATCTATTAACAAAATAGTTAAATCCTGTACCAAAAAAAAATTTTTTCAACTATTTGCTTTCAAAAAAAAGATTAAATTTTTAATGAAAGAGAATAATTTTTAAACTTTTTTTGAACTGATTCAAATTGTTCTTACCAGTTTGGAAAATCTTTCAAAATTGTGAAAATTGCCTTAAAATCTAGATTTCCTTCGTAATTTTTAGAAATATACTAACATTTGTTTATAAATTAAATTTTTTCTTCAATTTAAAATAAAAAATCAATTTTAATTTTCCTAGAAAAACTCAAAAATAGTTTTTTATTTTTTTTTTAAAGATTTCAAAATTCTTAAAAAGGTTCGAAATTATCTTTCAAAATCTAAAAATATTTACATTTTATTAAAAAGTTTGTTCAAACTTTTAAAATTTTAAATTATTTAAAAATGTTTTTAAAACTTTTTAACTCACTAAATATATTTAAAAATTATTCTAATTTTTCTTTATTTTTTTAAATTCTGATAAACTAAAAGATTGCCCTTACATCTTCAAAATTATTGTTAAACGATTATGACAGTCTTTCTAGTTATTCTTTTTAAATTAATTTTCTAACATAAAAATCATCAGAAATTTCCCCACGAACTTAGAGAATTTTGTGCTTCTCTTGAAACCTTTGAAAATTCTTAAAAGGTTTTTAAATTTTTTCTTTCAACAATTTTGCTTTAAAATTTCTACATCCTTTTTCGAAATATTAGGAAATCATTTGAAATTTTTTGAAATATTTTTTAATGTCACCCTTAAATTTAAGTTTAAAACAAAAAATAGGAATTTATATTTTGTCAGGAATTTAAAAAAATGTATTCTCTTGAAACCTTTGAAACTTTTTGAAAAGCTTTTTTCAAATCTTTAAAAATCTACACTTGGTTTCACATTTTTAAAAATCTTTTCAACCTTTTTAAGACTTCCAAAATTCCTTAAATATTTTTTAAAATTACTTAAAGTTTTCCTAGGTGTTTTTGAAATACACTTCTAAAATCAAATCTTAATCAGTTTAAATTTTTCCAGAAATCCTATTGTCGGTACAAGTAGTTTTATGGTTGCCCGTATAAGTATACACTTCTCAAATTAAGGTATTTAAAGTTTTTGTCCAGAATTTTATTTATCTTATCTCTTTGAGATCGTGAATTTGTTTCAGAAATATGGTGTTAAATTTACAATTTAAATTTTCTCTTCTATCAATAATGTTTAAAAACATTTAAAAATAAATTTCATAATGAAATACAATTACTTATTTGAAAATTTTGATTCATAAAATTGAGGGTACAGAAAATTTGTAATTTTTGTTAATAGATAAACAAATTGAAAACAGCCACTAAGAGTCTTATTCACGCAGCATCGTAACCAGCAAAAGCTACACATATGTATACGAGATCTCGTGGACTACTACTTTTTCAGATAAAAAGAATTCTATTTTTGAGGCTGTTTTTTCTTCTTTGTAAAATTGTAAAAATATAGGTTAAACCCTTATGGCGTGCAACCTTCCAAATGCTAATGTGAAGGAGTTTTTTAGAAAAAGGAAAAGTTCACCAAATTTGAGAAAGGTTGTATCTTTTTTCAAAGGAACTGTCTACAGTCTACACGTACCGAAAAAATGCGATTATTTGTACCGACATTTCTGTAAAAATAGCTTTTTTCTAGCTTCCCCTATTTCTACCGAAAAAATACGGCTATTCGTATCGAAATTTCGGTACACGTATCCACGGTCTTTTTCAAAACGATATTTCTTTAATGACAAAGAAGATTTTTGCATTTGAAATAGGTTCTTGTTTCTCGTTCGACGAATCTCGTACAGATAACAAATTGAAATGACGCTGAAGGCGACCCAGACCCATTCTTTCATCACCTTTCGAATCTCTGTCTATTCATCGCTCATCTCGCGGATCACCCTTCCAGACCAGATCTCCCAACTCCAACGGTAAGACCCGGTCGATTGGCTTTGGAGCCAAGTAGAGTGCTGTCGTTCTAACAATGCCCTACGGAAACGCGACCCTAAGTACGTCCCACAGGGTGGGTTACCGGCTGGACCCGTTTTTCACCCTGAACAAGGGGGCGTGTCCCACCGGGTAAAGAAGGCACATTTCCAAATGGGATTATCCTAATACTGGTAAATATGCCGAAAAATTGTCCAGTCCAGCCCACAGAGGAAGAATAACCTGTTCGAAATATCCTCATTGTCACTGCTGGATTATATTTTACAAATGTACAAATGGATGTATGCAATCGCCATACTGCGAAACTGTAAATAGTAAGATGGAACAAATAAAAAATAGATCGATAATTATTTATTTATAATAATCTATTATTCTCCTTGTGGAAAAATCTTCTGGTGCTGACCGGTCCCAGACCAGACTGTCCAGTTTCCAGTCTTGACGCTGACCAGATGGTCTAGCCTGAGCCTAGTTAAAAGTGTGACGTTTTTCTGTCTAGCAGTAGCATAGATTGTCTGATCAGTCGCTGGTTATTTGTTGGTCAGCTACAAGTTCGAGACCGGTCAGTTGCT
Source organism: Amphibolips quercusostensackenii (assembly GCA_032357855.1). Lineage (NCBI taxonomy): Eukaryota > Metazoa > Arthropoda > Insecta > Hymenoptera > Cynipidae > Amphibolips > Amphibolips quercusostensackenii. Next base: position 330,570 of record JAUELO010000083.1, on the reverse strand, counting down.
GGCTGAACCTTTATTTTTTGAATGACGTAGAAAAAAAAACATTTTTCACTATAAGTGTATTTTGCTGATCAGCGTCAAACCTAAACTAAACCAGACGGTAAAGGTGATAAAAAAACGCTTGATTTAATAGTGTAAATTTTGCTATTTTCTATCATTTTAGATACCTTGGTACTCTTTTGAAATATGTTAAATAGAATTTGGTGATAGAACCTCGAAAATTTTTTGTTCTTGGGTAGCTGGTCAACGCCAGCCCTGGGCCAGACCAAACATTCAATACCAAAATTAGAACTTTTATTGTTCTTGGATAACTAAGCAGCGCTATTCCTAAGCCAAACCAGACCTTTCACACGATATGGCATAGATAACGTCAGATCTGGACAAGATTAGCGCCAGACCTGGGCAAGATTAGATCTTCAATCTAGAGAGTCTAGATAAAGCCAAACCTGGGACAGACTTGACAGCAGACTGCCATAAAATTTTTCCATACGGGTCAATAATTGAAGCATCGCACACTGGAGAAAACACCTTTTTGGACAAAAATCGACAACAGAACAATTCTTTACAGACTCTACATTTTTTCTTAAAAAAATATCCTGGTATTCTTGGTACAACGAGTACTGTAAATATTTTACTCCAAGTAAATAAAAATTTGTTTATAACGTTATACAAAAGCTATTGAACAAAGGTCACTTTTTCGTAATTCGCAATGATTAGCTATTTTAAATCCATGGATTTTGTATCATATATGATATATATGATATATCATATAATTTTTTGCAGAATCAACTTCAAATTTTTGCCAAAGAGTCCTTGCTGTCATGTTTTTCATAATTACAAAAACTTAAAATAATATAGACAATTTTTATAAACAAATGCACATTTGGACCATTTTTTCATCAAAAGGTTTATTTTTTGCCGAATTACCAACAAATATCTTGACAAAAACGTCTTGCTGTCATGTTTTCAAGATTAGCAAACAATGTTAACTGCATAAACAATTGGATGGAAAAATGTACATTTTCACAATTGTTTGATAAATAGGCCTAATTATATATATATTATATATATA
>JAUELO010000083.1:257944-271037 GCA_032357855.1 Amphibolips quercusostensackenii | reverse complement strand
TGGTGATATGGGGCCATATACCACGTAGACAGTTTGAGAGGGTTAGGAAGGTATGCCAAAAGTCTACGATTGTCCACGAGGGGTCTAGGGATGTCTAGATAAATCCGCGTGGACTAGGGTTGCCCAAATTTTTTTTCAATTTTTATGCATATTGCTCCTCAGTTTATTCGAATCCACACAAAAAATGAATGCATTAAAAAAAAATTATATTTAAAAGTACCGCAAGCCCCATGAAGCTGTTCACGTAATTTCCTTAAAAATAAAATACGTTTTCGTAAATTTTATTTAGAATCGTCAGTATAAGGTGAATTGAGGTGAAACTCAATATTTCTCTTCACAATTAGTTCTTGCGTGATACAAAAAAATAATTAGTTCTTGAATATCTACCCTATAATTCATCATCACCATAAGTCGCACAAAAATCATAACTAGCGCCAGAGGAACTCGCAAAACCCCATTTTTTGTTATTGGATTTTTTTAGATCCCTATAAAGAAGACTTATAGAAATTATATTTAAAAAATAAATATTTATTTGTATTCTGTAGCAAATTGTGAAGAGAAGTGATAGTTTTTAACTCGATTCACCAAATATTGACGATTCTAAATAAAATGTTCTGAATTTCTGAATGTTCCATAATTCTGAATAAACATATAAATCTAACAAATTCTTCCTACTTTATGTCATGGAGCTTATGTTTTTAGATAATGCACAGCTCCTTTTGACTTCGTAGCTTTTGAAATCGAAGAATATGCGAAGAATATGCTGACCGGGGGGGGGGGGGTGTGTGTTTGAAAGTGCTCAAAAATTGTCCCAATCGAGGGGGAAACAATTCCTAAAAACGCGGTCCAGTGGAGGTGGATTACGCCGAATTATAGAAGATAGTTGAAATATCATTTTTTATATAAAAAAACGATTTTTTAATAAAAGAGTTTAATTTTGAACCAAAAAGATGAATTTTTAAGTAAAAAGGTAAATTTTGTACAAAAGAAATACATGAATTTAAAGCAAGTAGTTTAATTTTTAGTCAAAAAGATTAATTTTTCACCAAAAAAGAAGAATTAAAAAAATACCTTTAAACAAATAGTAAAATTTTCCACAACACAGTTAAGTTTTCAACCAGAAAAATTAATTTTTAAGCAATATCCTTTATTTTCTAACAAAATTTCAACAAAAGACATTTTTTGAATAAGAAAGACAAATTTTCACCAATAACGAAATAGCTGAATTTTCACTAAAGAAAAAGAATTTTTTAGAAAATAGGTAAATCTTCAACAAAACTATTCTCAACTTAAATCAAGAATCTTTTTTTAAAATTAGAATTGTAGTATTCCATGTTTAATTTTAAATGTATCTTTTTAGTTAAAGAATCAACTATTTGGTTGAACATTCATGTATTTTGTTAAAAATGTATCTTTTTACATGATCCTTCTAAAGAGAAGGTATTAGTTTTATGTTAAACTTGACTTTGCCAGTTTTTATTAAATCTTTACGTTTTGAGACCCCCCGAGTCAGAAAAAACGAATTTCACGAGGCTATCTGTCTGTCTGACTGTCTATACTCTGTCTGTAGTCTGACTGTAGGCAGAATAACTTTAAAAAAAATGATCAGATTAGATTGAGTTTTGGCACACTTTCTAAAGGTCTGAAGAAAAAGGAGAAGTTTGTTTGCCAGCTATTTTTCATAAAAATTCAAAAAGTTAAAGCATTTTCAAAATTTTCAAAAACATTTTTTTTGAAGATTTAAAAATCCTATGTACAATTATTCGTAGTACTTAAAAAACCGAATAATTAATATTAATGACTTTTTATTATGAAAAGAAAATTATCAGAGTTACAGCATTTTAAAAATTCAAATAAATAAAAAAGAATGCAAATTTCAAGCCAAACAACCCACAATGTAAAAAAAGTGAAAAAAGCGTTTCATTTTGAAAGCTCTACAAGAATATTATAACAAATTTTTTTATTTTGATTGAAAAATCGAATATTTGAATTTTGGAATGCACAAAAAAATAATTTAAAAACATCTACTTTGTGGTCAAACTATGCAAGATACAAAAAAATAATGAAACAAGAATTATGCAATCAAAAAAGATGTACAAATTTGTTAGCAATTACTTTTTGATAGGACACGTAGTTTTTGCTATATTTATAAAAAAGAACATCAAAAACCAAAATTTTTAGACAAATGACACAAGCTACGAAAAAAAGTTATTTACCCAAAAATAGGCTATGAATTTGTTATCAATCATTTTTTGATAGGATGCATAGTTTTTTTTTAATTGTGAAAAATGACATTGCAAAATAAGCAATTAATTTTCATATGTCTCAGCGTTCTTCTTTTGATTTCAAATATAGTTTTCTATGATTAAAGCAAACACTGTTTGACCAAAAATGGAATTTGCGATTTTTTGGTAGCATTTTCAGTAAGTTAAAACAAAGCTTGAGGAATTTTAAGTTTTTCTTTGGAGTTTCAAATAAGTGTGAAGAAATGCAAAGCATACCGATAATGTTATAATTATATAAAAGTTTATCGTAATCGTGTACACATTTTACCGTGCCCAAAAATATACAATAAATTATTCTGCTTATATATATATGATTAGATAATTATATAAATACATATGAAAAATTAAGCGCGAAGGGCAGGTATTGTAATGAGAATGTGTTCCTTAAGGCCGATAGAGCCTTGAGTAAATAAACTTCCTTTCTAATTAAAAATAAAAACAAATTACAAAATGACTTCAACCATAACGGTATTGACAATTTTGTAATATTTGCAAGTAAACATCTGCTTTTTACCTAAGCCGAGCATAAAGTGCGAGAACCGAAAAGAGACGGGCGCGAAGCGCGAGGCAAAAAGTATTCGAGCGCATAGCGTGAGATACAACATACGTGCGCCTTAGGCGCGCTCAAACTTACAAGCGAAGCGTGCGATGAGAATTTTCCCGCAAAGCTGGCAGATTTTTTATAGAAAATTAACCATATGGGTTTAAAATTTTACTTTTTGATTGAAAGTTAAGCTACTTTATTAAAAATTAATTTATTGGTTGAAGATTTAACTATTTTGTTAAAATCTTTTTCATTTTGGTTGGGAATTAATTTTCTTAAGTGAGGATTAACACATTAACTTTTTGATTACAAATTAATCGTTTTTAGTTAAAAATTCAACTCTTTAAGTTTGTTATGGAGAATTCATCTGTTTGGTTTGAAAGTTCAGTTCAATCAGTTCACTGGTTAAAAATTCTTTTTTTTTACCGAAAATTCATTTTTCAACTAAAAATTCAACTATTTCAGTTCAAGATTCATTATTTTAGTTTAAGATTTATCTCTTTGATTAAAAATTAGACCGTTTAACTTAAAACATGTTTTTTTAATAAGAAATTAATTTTTTAAATTGTAAATGTTTTAATTCCATTCGTGGTTAAAAAGGTACATTTTTAATTTAAAAATGGTATTTTTTAGTTGAAATTCAACTAGTTGGTTGCAAATTTGTGTATTTTTTTAAAAATCTGTCTATTGCGGTAAAAAATAAATCTTCTCGGTAGAAAATTAAACATTTCGGTTGGAAATTCAACTATTTGGTTAAGAGATCATCTATTTTGTAATACAGGTTAATCCGACATAATCCGGCGTAATCGGCACTCTAATTTTTAAGTAGTAAATTCATGTAGTCAATATTTATTTTAATATTTACTTGGGAGTTCTAACCGTCGAAGAGCATGCAGAGGGTATACGAAAGCGATACCGGAATTTGACCGAAAGTGATACCATAATTTGACCTAAAGTGATAGCAGCATTTGAACGAAACTTCCGGGTGCCAGGTGTACAGCCTCCTGATAATTAATCTGTCTGAGTTATCTCCACGCAAAAGTGTCAGGTAAACAAAAGGAAAGCAGGGTCCGAGGAAACAGAGTCGTTTCGCGGTGCGACAGGTAGAAGAGCGTCTGCAGTCTGCTATATAGGAGTACCAGGCAATAAGTGTCCGTCAGGGTGGTCTGAACGATTGTGGTCTGTCCAACCTTCTTCAGGTTCTTTTCAATTTTGAGTTTCATATATCTTCACGTTCACTGCGATCATTTATTTATGATATAATCCAGGGAATTTTTCAAATTCGTATTCCAAATTAAGGTCGTCACTTTGGACCCCTATTTGTCTAAGCACTCACAGAAAGAAATTTGCACAGTGCATGCTATGGTTTAAAAAATATATTAAATAACTTTTTCGTTATTTAAGAATAGATAATCCAGATCTAAGTTTGTGAAATTGTAGCTTCCTTTTATTATCAATGTATTATAAAAAACAATTTTTTTTTTTAAGGTACGCAGTTGTCTTAGTTTTGTTTTTCAATGTTTATTTAAATACAACTAGACATGTCGACAAATTTGAAAGGATCCGAAATCAATTTAAGGTTGTTCGTTATTCTTTATAACTACTTCTGTACATTTTAATTACTTTGAAAAAACATAAAGTACTTTCATAGCTGCTTTATAGTTAGTTTACTTTTTCGAACAAACTTAGTTTAGTTTTTAGCTTAATCAAAATTTTGTGATGTGAGTTTTGACAGAAACAAAAAGTACCATCAATTTACACTGTATCTCTGAAAATTATTGAAAATGGAAGACTTGCTATTTCACACATATTCTTTAGATTGCTTGTTATTTAAGAACTGCGGAAGCAGATTAAAAAAAAACTTTTTGACGATTTTGACGTCAAATACAGAACAAAGCTTCATCACGGTTTCTATAATATACTTTGTGCTGAATTTTAAGCATAAATCTTAATAGAAAAATCCACTTTAGCAATTCCTATTTGTTGGATATTGCATATATTCCCATTAACAGAAAGAAATGAAAACATCAGAGTGTGTTGAACAATATTAAAAAGAATCGGAATAGTGCTGTCTTCACAAAGCCAACATTTTGGGAAACGTAGAAGTTAAAAAAATATATATATTTCTAGAAATTAAAGTAGACTAGAAGGTTCATGACTAAAGAATTTAGAAATTACGAAACTTACACTTAAACTTTGGAAAAAACTACTATGAAAATGGTTTTCAAATTTATTCAAATCTTTTTTTATTTTTAATTAATTGGCATTTTTATATTTATGGCATAAATAAAACTCCCCAAAATATTTTTTTTTTGAAAATAGCTACAAGAAAAATGTAGCTGGGTTTTAAAATTAATATTCAGTTAAATACCTTTTATTACAAAAATTATAAGTTTATAAAAAAGTGAGCTTTTTCAGTTTTACATTGTTAGTTTTAAGAAGTTGAGATTGTATAATTCAAATAAACTAGCTAAAGATGTTAAAATAGAAACTTTCGCAACCAAAAAAGTTTACATTTTGAACCTTTCACTTTGTTAATAATAATCATTTTCATGATACTGAAAATCACTACTTTAAAGAATTTCTATATTCTACAATTGTTTTTATTTCCCATTGTTAAATTATAAGTCTCACATGCACATTTTTAATGTTTGCATTTCATCGAAAAAATAAGTACAGTCTGATCCTTTTTGTTATAGCATGATATTGATGAGAAATCGGTCAATTTTAAAAATTCAGCTTCAGTTTTTTAAATAATGTTCGAAGCAATGAAAATTGACTCGTTTTTATTTGAAACAATATAAAAATGGTTGGGATCCATAATTTGAAAAATGATGCAGTTTTAAACCCTAGAAGTTTGTAATCGTTTAATTTTGAGCATAGCTATTTAAAACAAAAAACAATTAAAGAGATCAAATATAAATCTGAATAAAGAATTATATGGGTGGCTTAAAATCAGGCTAATAAACTCTTTCATATCGTTTTTACTAAGTTTATCAGTTAATTTTTAAACAAAGTCGACAAAAAATTGCTTACAGAGGAATAAGGATCTTACTTACAATTCTTCTGAGATCCCTTTTTTACAATGCATATTGTACTTGTGGTTTCAGAGAATTAAATATCATCATTGCATATTATTTTAGTTTTCTAGAATTCTTTTTTATTTCTAAAACCTTGATACTGAAAATATATGAGAAAATTAAAATAATACAGAAAATTTGTTACCTGATTCAAAACTCTTTTATTATTAATGACAATCATCGAAATTTCAGGTTTTTTGAGATACATTGTTTTTAACATACAGTTTTGCATAAAGATTTATCCTTGTCCATCTCTGCTAAGTCAGTTACGGACTGATTTGTATGCACTTTTTTAGATTTAATAAAAAGCTATTGAAAAAAATATTGTACGTAAAACTGATTTACAAATCATTAGTTGTTTCTGTGAATTAACAAAAGCGATCCAAGTTGTATTCTCGTAATAAAGCTTAGACTTTACTTTTAATGATTTGCATAAAACATCGTTTGTATGTATTTTCATGTGCTGATTATGAAAACGAATATAAAATTACCCGCAAAATTTATTTTGAAGGTCGAATTTTAAAAAAACTACATTTTTATAGATAAGGTGAACTTTTACCATTCTTTTTTATGCGTGTTCGATTGTCAAAATGAAAAGGTCAAAAATACTTTTCTTCATTGTTGGCCATACTCCAGCTCGGCGACATCTCTTAATCACATTCGATTCCATTTCCAGCATTCAAAAAGCCACCTGTTTATAGCTATAGCTCTACAATATCTACTTTTCAATTATATTTATTTATTTTATTTTAATTATATTTACATATTTAATTGAATTATATTTACCTATCAATTATATTTTCCTATCAATTGCATTAAATTCCATTTCCAGTATTTAAAAAACATTAATTCACATTTAATCATATTTGAGCTCTATAAATTCCTCCTCTTAATTATATTTACCCCATTTCCAATTTTTAAAAAAGTCTATAGTTGGCGATATCCCAAATCGTCAAAATCTTCGTATCAATTATATTTGAGCCCATTTTCAGTATTTAAAAAAACATTTGCTTATATTTACTCATATCATAGCTTTAAAAATCCCCCTCCTAATTAGATTTACCCCATTTCTAATTTAAAAGAAAACACCCGTTTATAGCTGGCCATACCTTAACTCAGCAAAATATTCCTATCAATTATATTAACCCCATTTCCATTATTCAAAAAAACATTTGTTTATATTGAACCATACCTGAGCTCTAAAAAATCCGTCTTCTAATTAGATTTACCCCAATTCCAATTGAAAAAAAGTAATTGTTAATAGTTGGAAATACTTTACCTCGGCAAAATCTTTCTATCAATTATATTAAACACCATCTCCAGTATGAAAAAAATATTTTTGTATATATTTAACCAGCCCCCAGTTCTGAGAAATCCCGCTTTTAACTAGAGTAACCCCATTTCCAATTTAAAAAAAGAAATTGTTTATAGCTGGCCATATCCCAACTCGGCAAAATCTTCCTATCAACTACAATTAACACCAGCTTCAGTGTTTGAAAAAACCATTTGTTTATATTTAACTATACCCCAGCTCTAAAACATCCCGCTCCTAATTAGATTCACCCCATTTTCAATAAAAAAAATACATTTTTTATAGTTGGCCATACCCTAACTCGGCAAAATCTTCCTATCAATTATATTTATCCACATTTTTTTAGTATTTTAAAAACCATTTGTTCATATTTAATTATACGCTAGCTCGGAAATCCCCCTCCCTTGAATTATATTTACTCCATTTCCAATTTGAAAAAAAAACGTTTATAGTTGGCGATACCCCAACTCGGCAAAATCTTCCTATCAACTATATTTAGGCTTGTTTATAGTATTAAAAAAAAAAAACATTTATTAATATTTAACTATACCCCAGCTCTATAAAATCCCACTATCAATTATATTTACTCTATTTTTAATTTTTTTTAAATACCCGTTTATATTTAGCTATATTCCAACTGGGTAAAATCTTCCAATCAATTATATTTAACCTCTTTTTCATTTAAAAAAAACATTTGTTGATATTTAACCATACACCAGCTCTGAAAAACCCACATTTTAATTATATTCGACCCCAATAATTTACAGTTTTTTTTAAACACCCGTTTTTTGGGACCGTATCCCAACTCTAAAAGATCAACCTCTTCATTTATATTTGACCCCATTTTCAGTCCCGGCTACAGTTCGCCATATCCCATCTCGGTAAAATCTTCCTAACAATTATATTTAGAACCATTTCTAGTATTTAAAAAGCACCCGCTTATAGTTATATACACCATAACTTGGCGATGCATTTTGATATACTGATTTATAACATGGTCACTATTTGAAATGAGAACATTTGTCATTATAAACCTTTAAAATTCATTTATTCTGAAAAAGTTTAAAATATGATGTAATTTTAAATGGAAACCATTATAAATGACAAAATGTCTACTTCGGAAAATTGAAACTTAAGCAAATCCCGATTTAATTTAAAACTAAAAAAAATTTGTTTTATTGCAATTGAAAATTTATAAAAATAATATAAAACAATATTGCTTTCTATGATTCCATTATTTGGAATTTTATTTCACGATTTTATGATTTTCCTTTGAAACACTTTTTTAGCTGAATTGGAAATGTTTAATACTTTAGAACATTTCAAAATAAAAAATGATTCAATTTTTAATGCCTGCTTTTAAAATCTTTTAATTTCTGAGACTTTAATTTAAGAAGTTATTGTCTGAATTTCATATTGTTGTGAATTTATCCTGGAGGTATTTAATTCGAAATTGTTAAATTATAAATCCTTCAACTAGAAATTTTGCAACTATAAAGTCTTTTAATTTGATATTCTAAGATTGGGAGAATTTAAAAATTAACAATTTTGCATGTTTCAAATTCAAACTAAAAAATTTATAATATTTAAATCTAGAATTAACTAATTAAAAGCTAACTATCATGGCTTTTAATATGAGATTTTGAAATTTTATAAAGGATTTAGAAGTGAACTTTTTTTAAGACTTTTAATATTCAAATTTGAAACTCCAATATTGTGAAATTAAAATTTTCAAAAATTAGGAAATTTCAAACCAAACATTCTTGATTTTTAGTTTTTGAAATGAAAAAACTTCAGCCTTAAGGCAAAATTTGCAATTCGGTAAGAGTTAATATTGAAATTGTCCTGCTATTTTTATATTTAAATTCAAAACTACATACTATGAATTGGGGAAGATTTTAAATTAAAATTGTTGGATCATTAAGGCTTAACGATTAAAAATTATTTTAGAATTTCAGCAGTTGATTTTTCAATAATTATAAACCTAAAATATTTCAGGGTAGCCTCTAAAATCAAAACTAAATTTTTGGTCATTTTACGGTTATCAAACATTTTTCCAGGTCATTCATCATGCTTATGTTCAATAGAAAGAGCATGAAGAACCTTGTTGTAACTAAAGTGGAAAAAATGATTTTTTAACTTGATAATATTCAAATAAGAAAACATAAGCTTTTAACTTCCAGTAAAAAAAGAAAAAAGAATCCTCAATTTAAAAAAGTCAAATTTATTTTTGACTACCATTTTCGACCTCTTTCTGTTGAAAAAAAAAATTTTAGTTGCAAGGTCTAAAAAATTAATTAGTTATTAAAAATTTGAAAGATAATAAATATGATTGATAAATATGATATCATGTAGTATCAAGTGACACTCAGAGTTGCTGGATAGTTTTTTTTACTGAAGAATGTGATTTCCGTAAGGAAAGAATCACTGTCATTTTCACCGTACAAAATTAAAGAATTTTAGGTGTTTTTAACCTTAAAATTTAATTTATTTTAAAAACATTAAAAATTAGGTACCTTCTAATTAAAAAATTTTGAAAAATAAATTAATTCAGGCTTAAAGTATTAAAAATTCAATAATTCCAAACTTTGTTTTAAGTTGATGGACTCTTAAATTAGGATCTTAAAACTGAGTAGTTAAAAATAATTCATTTTTGAATTGTACATCACACTGACATGCCGCAAAATTTGTGACACAAAAAAGACGCGAAAATTGAGCAAAAGCATATGAGTTAATATACATAATATCAAAATAATAATCACATCCTTGGATTTAATAAATTAAATAATTACTAGTTTTAAACCACTCTTGCACATTATTGTTAATTTTCTTTGGTTATTTAGGTTTATTTTGACCAAAACAGTACTTGGCCCCCTCTTTGACAATTATTTGTAAATCAGTTGTAAATCTATTTGCAATCGTGAAAGACATGATTGAAATGATTGCACTTAGAACGCTAAATTCACTGTTTGCTGAATCGAGTGATTCGATGTCATTAAAACGTTGCAACTCTGCTCCCGCGATACTCGTATAGACTCAATGTTAACTACCTATATATACGGGAACAAAATAAGTATATACGAACAACCAAAGTGCAGGGCTCTTCTTCCGTCTTGCTTTACCGTTGGCAATCGCTCATTTGGGATCATGGTATATCACGCTTCATATAGAATGGCCACAGGTCGACAAAATATTGACCCTTCAAAGCTGAAAGCTACGCATCATTGCTCACCAGAAGATCGTCAATTTTAACGCCGTTCGCAGCAATGATGAATCCAATCATAATTTAGTTACATCTTATTAGACTCCTACCGCGCCGCGCCGGTTCACCGTGAGACCGCCTGGTAACATCCTTAATCCACGAAATGCGTATCTCCAAGAACTGCTACCCCTTTACTCTCGTTCCCTCTACTTCCTTTCCTCTCGAGCGAATATCTCTCACGCTCGAGAAAATCGATCATTAATTCCTGCTTCTTTCCGGAATGCTAAGATATTCATATTTTGAAGGAATGAGATTGAAATCGAAAAAGAGAAGCTCATAGGGAAAGAGACAGAAAGAGAGAGAAAGAGAGAAATTTTAATTTTAAGAGATCAACTATATATTTCACTTTCTCGACCTCTTGCTTTCTGAAAAGTGAAAGTTCAATGAATACTAAATAGTTAGAAATGTTCTTCCCATTTTCTGAAGATATATGTATAATCTTTTCAAATGAATAATTAAAGGGTGGGAGCACATAACGAGGTAAAGGGACGAAATGGTAACATTACATGCGAGCAAAAAATTATTCTTTAAAATCAAATTTTACATTGAAAAAAAAAATTAGTCAATGTAGGCATCGTGCATCTACAACAAAGGATTTCGTAGCCCATTCAGACGTTAATTGGGTCGTTCAAACTTCCCCCTCTCATGTTTTTCCTCCACTACTCACCCTACATCCCTCTCCTCACTTTGACATTCGTTCTTTCTCCCTTCCTCAACCTCTTTCTTATCTTCTTATCTCTCTCCTCAATTCGACAGCTAACACTCCCTGTCCTTTACATTAACACCCCAAATTTTTCCTTACTTCTCCTACCCTCGAATACTTCGAGTTTCTCTCCTATAACTTCCCCTACGTCCAATCCCCTTATTCCTTGACTTATGCTTCTTTTACTACCCTTATTTCCCCTTCTTCCTTTCCTCTCACTTTGCCTTTTTCCCCGCTCTTTATTTTTTAAGAAATAGTCAAAGTAGGCTCGATGCACATAGAAAAAGGAATTTAGTAGCATATTAATACCTTAATTAAGTCGTTCAAATCTTGCCCCATCCTCTATCACGCCCTCTTCTTCCTCTACCCGAACTGATCCAATTCTACCTTATCATTACCTCCCCAGTCCCCACTCTCACCAACCTCCTCTATTTCTCCTCGCCATCTCTTCCATTATGACCTTCCCATCTCCTCCTTCCCAGAACCTACTTCCCCTTCCCCTCTCATAAGCCGCAAACCCACTATTATGTTTCTCCCCTTCCTACCTGTCCTCACTTTCCCCTCTGCTCTAGTAATAAAGTACGACAAACGGAAGCACACCTGACCGCAAATATAAGGGTTTTTGCCCGGGGCTACAAAACACTAACAAGAATACTTTTGCCGCGCTAATGTACTGCTGAATTCATAACAAACTTGCTTGATTGTTAAGAAGCTTCCAGTTGAAAAAAATAGTCTAAATTTGACGATATCTGGTAAACACTTTTTTTACGATCCTCGATTCGATTTAGGGCAGTGATAAAATAGTGTATCATGCAACAAAGTGGAGAAATGGGACTTTTTACGCCTGGTGTGAAAAGTTTCCTTTTCCTTGATGTATAAGATATTTTTAATAACAAATGCATAATTTCAGATAAGATTGGAACACATGCACGGTTTTTGCTTATATTTAATTTTCGATGGAATAATTTCGAAAATTGTTAGATACTATTAAAAAACTAGAAAATATAACCATAAGTAACAGAACTAAAATAGATAACCACCAAAATGGAAATTTGTATAGGGAAGCGAAAAAGCATTCTGTATAATAGAAATCACTTTTTAAAGTTAAAATAAAAGTTCTCTTTCAAGTTGAATTCAGGCCAAAAAAGTTAGATGGAAAAAAATTATCCAGGGTCAAAAAAATGGATGTGGAAGTTGACAATCTCTAAGTGGCGCTAACCTAAAATTCGAATAAGCTCGGCTGTGGATTGCAAAAAAAAATTTAATTTTTACTTAGAAGAAAAAAAAGAAGCATGCATTTAAGATTTCAAATATCTGAATACGGATAAACTAAATTTGTATGTGAAAAGATTACCCCGTTCCGAGAAGCTCAACTAAGACTTTTTAGATTAACATCCACACGTTTTCAATATCGGCTTTGGATAGCGATTAAAAAACGAATTTCTAATTATTCTTATCAATAAAAATTTTATCCTAAGATATGGGGCTGCTGAAAGAAAAAAAACTTGTATAGACAAATTATCTTGTTAAGACAAAATCAAAATTGAAGATCAGGATATCACAGTAATATCAATACTAAAAGACTGCAGATGAGAGTATTACAACGTTAAAACTTTGACTGAATTTTAACTAATATTTGATTACAAATAAAAAAAAGATTATTTAAAATAAATAAGAAATAAATTTTTTTACCACAATGTGCATTTGATTTTTTAAGTTTTAAGAATTTTTTTGCAATCAACCCTATGTCGATAAAAATGTGGATTATCTTGTTCGCAGTGAAATCCTTCAAACTGCGAAAAATTTAAGGAGATGGGAACTAGGTACAGTAAGGGAAAGGGTAGTAGGGGAAATGAGAGAAGGGGATGGTATAACAGGGGTAAGAAGGAAGTAAGATTGAGAATGTT
>JAUELO010000083.1:232881-247529 GCA_032357855.1 Amphibolips quercusostensackenii | reverse complement strand
GATCTTGTCTATCGATTTTTTTGTTGTTGCTATTTTACAGATACAAAATGGCGGATTTTTTATGCGAAAAGTCGACTTTTTCAGTTTTTGGACCGCTAAAACCGGGGGAAAAAATAATCAAAATGTAAACGGATCGTTGTGTCCTAGGCATTTATTTAATTTATCGAAATCTTTTTGTTTCTTTATTTCCGATAATACGTTGAAGAGTTATCCTGTTCACCGCAAAGCATCTTTTTTCGAAGGCGTTTCCGAACATCTTTTGGCAGCGGCTCAATTTTTTATATTTTCAGACAAAAATTTTACAAGATATTCTTGAAATGTCACTTAAAAATTTGCAAAAAATCCTAAATGAATAACATTTACCGTTGCTTTAGTAAAGGTCGCTAAAGAAACGCTTTTTTTACCTTTTGGGCCATACCCCCCACTCTCTTTGATATATTTATCTTACACTTAGAAGACGAAATAAAGAAAAAAGGATGGGGATGAGTTAGGATGGAAAAGGAAAAGATATATACACTGGCATATGCAGACGATACGGTATTGATGGCACATGATCAAGAAGGAATGGCGGTCTTAATTACATGTTTGGAGAAATACATAGATGGGAAAAGTTAAATTTGAATGTGGAAAAGACCATGATAATAAGGTTTAAAAAAGTAGTGTAAGAAAATAAGAATGGACTGTGACATGAAAGGAAGTATTTTAGAAGAAGTAAAGTATTAAAAATTTTTGAGAAATACCTTAAAAATAATTGGAGATCATAGAGCTTATATAAAGGAAAGAATAACAAAGCAGCAGAAGTAATGAAACCGATATAGGGTATAGGGAAATAAAGGTTAAAAAAATATTGGAGGAAGAGAATGTTATTATTTGATATACGCTCGTATGACTGGTATTAGGATATGGAGCAAAGATATTGGGATGGAAGAAAAGGAAAGAGATTGAGGGGTTACAAAAAAGGTATAAAAGATGGATGATAGTGGAGGGAAACGTAGTATAGTTAGCAAGAAAGTGTTTAAAGGAGGTAGAAGAAAGGAGAGAGGGCAAGAGAATTAAAGAGATGGGAAGAATAAAGAAGAGAGTTCTCTTAAGCTAGAGATATAGGAGAGGGGACTGGAGACAGCCACAAAGAATTTGAGAAAAGAGACAAAAAGGATAATCAATAGAAGTAGGGGTGATTGCTGAGGAATCAAAAAATAATAAATGGTATGAGATGATAAAAATGAAAGGAGTATTAGAGTTTTTAGAAAAGGGATAGGGAGAGAGAAGATGGACCAGAATAGTAAGATTTAGAGTGGAAGATGAGGTAAGAGAAGGGATGTATTGGGAAAAGAAAGAAAAGAGACAGTGCATAATCTGTGAATGGGAAGTAAAAACATGGAAGCCAGTATGGGAAGGATGTGGGAGAGGAATGGAAGATAAAGAAAACAGGCAAGAAAATGTGGTAAGGATATTAGGTAAGGATTCATTGGGTAACGGGTGAATAAATGAGTAAAAGGGGTCGTAAACAGTAAGGATAAGATTATATACAATATTTAGGTGGTAATATTGTAACGAAACTTTCCTACTTGACTAATTCTCCTGCTTGAATAAGAAGGGTTGATTTTTATCCTTTTTTTTTAAATGAGGTATGCAATATATCCGCTTTGTGTCCTTATAAGGATCTATCGATCAATTTCGAAAATGAAGCACGATTTTTATTCGATTGATCAGACGTATTGATCGGTCTAAATGGCGAGGGGCCATCTTGAATATCGGCGAATTCGTGCCCCGTCAAGGAAAAGGAAAAGAAGGATGCGTCAAATTCTTAGAGCAATCAGACCTGCAGGATGTATCGCGTGTCTTGCGTACCGAGATCGGGTCGTTGAGGTCGGGTATCGGTATCTGAAATCGACAAACGACGTCTCTCGTCTTGCTCATCAAGAAGCGACAGGATGCTCTGCTGCTGCTGCGTCATGCGAGCAGACACTCAGGATGTGGTCTTTCCTCCCTTTGTTTTTTAATTTATTTGAATTTTTTTGCTTAAAAATCGAAACACAATAATTATTTTTGCTAATATTTTCAAATTTAAATGGTAAAATTGGAAGGTTCGTGTCTGATCTAAATCTAGAATGAATCCAGAAGTTTCTTGATTCTGTAGGTTTTGATTCTAAATTGAAATCAGTTGAAATTTAAATGGTTAAATTAATTAATCACACATTGTCTGGAAAATCTGTTATTTTTACTATTGAAACAGACGTTTTAACAGATAATTAATATTAATTACCGAATAAAATTGGCCCTTGAAATGACTGACTGGTCTGCTATAAGAAAATAGTACAATTATTCATAAATTAAAAGTATTATTTAGATTTCGAAATTTCAAAAATGATTGAAATGAACTATGAATGATTGATAATGCATTTAAAAAGTTATTTAAAAAATGTTTTAAAAAGTTGAATGGCAGTTTAAAAGGTTGGTTTATAAATATTCTTTTTACCATAAAAATAAACTTGTATGTTAAAGCAATTTTTTAACAACCGTCATTTAGCTTGAACGATTACAAATCTGGGTTAAAAATATTTTTTTATGAACTATCAAACTTGGCAACTTAAATGACTTTTAATTGAAAGAAGTTTGTAATTCATATTAATTTTAAATTTTAGAAACATTCATTTCCAGCACTTTAAACTTGAAATGACATACTCATCAATGAAGGCTTCATATTTGACAGTGTATCATTTAAATAAGAAATTGTGAATTTTTTAATAATTCAGAAAAAAATTAGTGAATATTAAGAGGATCAATTGTTTTATATAAAATTAATATAGGTACTTCCTTGAATTGAATATAACATGCTTTAAATTCTTAAGATTTCAAATGGTAAAATTTTCAATAAAAAAGACAAATTTTCATCTTAAAGTTGAAAGTCGAATGGCTTAGAAAGCTTTTCACTTTTAAGTCAAGGAGATTAATTGTTAATCCAAAAGTTAATTAAAAAAAAACATATTTTCAAACAAACAGAGTCATTTACAACTAAGCAGTTGAGAACTTTCAAGCAAAACAGAAAATTTTTCACTATAGTAATTAATGTTCTGATCAAATAGTTGACATTTCAACCTACAAAGATTAATTTTTAAAGAAATGGTCAAATTTTTATACAATACAGATTGATTTTTGACCAAACAGTTCAATTTTTAATCCAAAAAGATGAATTTCTTAAAAGACAGTTAAATTATCAACCTGAAAAGTTGAATTTTCAACAAAAAATATCATGTCATGCCAAGAAGATGAATGCTTAACTAAACAGAGAAATTTTCGACCAGAAAAGATGTCATTTAAGCAAATTAATTAAATTTTTACCCGAATGGTTGAATTTAAAAAATAAGAGAGATTAAGCTTCAACCAAAACAGTAAAATTTTTAAGCCAAAAACAGTTGAATTTTCAAGCCGAAAAAAGGAATTTTTTAGAAGACAGTTGAATTATCAGCATATAAAGTTGAATTTTTAACAAATAGATAATTTTCAACCAAGAAAAATGAGCTTTGAACCAGATAGTAAAATAAAAAGCAAATAATTTTTAACTAAACAATTAAATTTGCAAGAGACGAATTTAAAAAAAAATATCTGATCTTTTAACAAAATAGTAGGATTTTCATGCTAAAAGACGGATTCTTTAAAAGATTGTTGAATTTTCAACAAAAATATTAATTTTCAAACAAGATAGATGAATTTTTAACGCAAAAAAAATTTTTTCTCTCATAATAGATAAATTGTTGATACATAAAAACAAAGTTTTTATACAAAAAGATGAAAGTTCAATAGAATAGTTTAATTTTTGATAAAAGAAGATGACTTTAGAACAAATTAATTTAGTTTTTAACCAAATGGTGAAATTATGAAAAAGAATATATTAACCTTAAACCCAAAACAGTTAAATTTTTAATCTGAAAAGAATAATTTTAGTAAAAGACAGTTGAATTTTTAGCTTAAGAAGTTAATTTTTAACAAATAGATCGTTTTCAACTGAAAAAGATAAATCTTGAACCAAATAGTGAAATTTTTATCAGAAAGAAATTAATTTTGAAACAAAAAGTTGCATTAATAACCAAACAGTTGGACTTTTAATGAAAGGAAACGAATTT
The DNA here is from genome assembly GCA_032357855.1 of Amphibolips quercusostensackenii. NCBI lineage: Eukaryota > Metazoa > Arthropoda > Insecta > Hymenoptera > Cynipidae > Amphibolips > Amphibolips quercusostensackenii. Next base: position 243,405 of record JAUELO010000083.1, on the reverse strand, counting down.
CAAACAAAATAGGGGAGGAGTTTTTAACAAAATAGTAGAATTTTCATATAAAAAAAAATTTTTTAATCTTTTTTGAATTTTTATAAAAAGGATCATTTTCAATCAACTAAAATGAATATCCAACGATAACAGTTTACTTTTTCGACGCAAGAGGAATTTTTAACCCAGAAGGATAGATTTTTTATACAAAAAGGCGAATGTTTAAAAACACAGTTAAATTTTCGACAAGAAAAGGTGCCTTAATAACAAAATAGTTGAACTTAAACAAAATAGTCAAACTTTCAACCAAATAGTCGAATTTTTGACCAAAAAGAATAGACTTTCAACAAAAAATACTTGAATTTTCTTATTGAGTTCTAATTAGTTCGCATTAAAATAAAAAAACGAGGAGAAGGGGATGTTTTTTGAAAACATGGGAAAAAGAGAAATTCTTTGAAAAATGGGGAAGTTGGGAAACGAAGAAAGAGTGTACAGTCTTCAATTGGGTTTGGAATGAATTGATTCTAAACGTTTACGACTTAAAAATGTCCAACTGTCAAGGCTTGCAATTTGAAATAATAAAAACTTTAGAAATAGATTCACGAAACTAGAAGTTTTTCAATATCAAACGCCATTCAACTAATATCATTTTAGCATTTATTCAATTTTAAATATTCTTGACTAAAATAAAAACACTTTTTTTTAGTTTAGAATTTCAATTTCGAAAGTTTCATTGTAATTAAAATTAAAACTAAGTATAGCGATCTTCTAAGAAGAACTAAAAAAGTTGATTAGTCAAATTTTTCTTCAGACAGTTGCATTTTTTCAATGAAGTTGAAAAAAGTGAAAAAAGTCATACGATCCGAGCTCTGCAGTTGTTAGCTGCAAGTCTTTATTTTTTATCTAGAAGAAACAAATATCGCCTTCAGAAATGCAGAATCAAGGTTGCGCCGCTTTTGCCCACACGTCCCGCTTAGCCCCAGCTTGCAATATTATAATTAATTTAATGAAATAATAATTCAAAGTGTAGACGTAGAGCTACTAGTTGCTCTGAAATCCTACAAGGGATAAATTTTCTCACGTTTTTGACTTTAGGCTTGATACACCTATTTGAAAAAAGGGACACGGCTCCTAAACGTCGCTCAGGATAGTAATAAAAACATGAGGAAAGAAAAATAAACACGAAACGATACTCCTTGGAAGGATTAAGTCACTAAGCTATATGCTAAAGAAAGAAGTCAGTTCGGAATTCCCTCGCAAAATATGTTCTCAGCAAGCAGTCACCCTCGGTTGGTCCGCTTTCATTTTTATTAGTCTTCGTGATCCGTCAATCCAGGGGTAAAAGAGGAATCCTCGAAAGCGAGCGACTTTTTCCAGCGTGGGTGCTCCTTATTTTTAATAGTGTTAGTTATATATGCAACACACACACATATTTTTTAGTACCTACCTGCCACTGAACGACCCACCTGCTGAGAAAAGTGCTACAAGCGATTCTCTTCTGTGACCCTTCGACGGTTGCGTCAGGCATGGCACAGTTATTTGCATCATCCATCAACCAAAAAAAGGAAAGAAGTCGAGACGCAAGTGGAGGAACGTGGAAGGAAAAGAAAAAAGACAAGGAAAAGAAAAAAGGAAAGGAAAAGGAAAAAAGGACTCAGATTCCCCGAGGATTTGCTCGTATTGTTGGGAATCTCGGTGATATTTTATTGGGTTTATGATGTCATTAATCTGATCGCCGACCCGCCCATAGCCTTAATCGTAACGCATCTGATCCTCGAATTTTCTGATGATCCTTTGCTGCGCCTATGTGACCTACCTGCCTTGTCATCTGGGAATTCGGTCAGACCACGCAGATTTCTGTGAGATTATTCCGGCGCGTAAACCACGGAGTTTATGGTCGCTACGCGACCGAGTTAGTGTCAAATTTCAAAAGGAGCATCATCAAGATTTCGTTGCGTTGCATCCGTAACGCGACTGCACTCTTCCTAGCTTCCCCGGTGATCCCGCTGTCAAATGATCTTTTATTAATGGAATTTAAGATCAAATATTCTTTGGAATATGAGTAGGAAGGACAAAATTCTTTTGTCGGATCTGACATGACTACTTTTGAATTTAGATGGAAAAGTCAATGATACGTAGGAAGAGAGTTTATGAGACAGTTTTTGGAAAATAAGAAAGTCGCTTGAGATTCAAGGTATATTTCAGGTGCTGATAAGTATCTACAGTAGATGGAGGTTCTGTTTTCTAAGGCAGTTTGAAGATTGAGAGAAATTTAAGAAAGGTCGTTTGAAAAAGAATCACCTTTCGAAAACGTAAATTATCATTGTATTACATATATGATATATTTGGGTAATTCATGATATTACATAAGCAGATAAAAAAAAAAAGGATAGAAGAAGTAAAAGGTCATTCACATTCGAATACTTTAATAATATTTTTGTCTCTCAAATGAAGCCTAACAAACGTCGGATTCTCATGCAATCTGGTGTAAACTCTTTCTGCAATCTTATGCAATCTTATGCAATCTCATGCGATCCTTTTCAAACCCATGCAATTTTTTACAGTCCCGTCAAACGGGGTAATTTCGAAAATTTGCGGTAAAGACGGACTTTCCTATATTGATAGTTTCATTTACATAAGGGGGTTTTATCTAGAATCTAGAACCAGTTAAAGCCCTAATAAAGCCTAAACTGGTTCTATATTCTGGTTTAAATTTAAATTATCCATTTAGGAAAGTCCAGATTTACCCCGCATTTCCAAAGCTACCCCGTTTGACGGTACCCTGTAATTTTCCTTTCATAAAAGTATTCTAGGAAATTCAGTATAGGTCTGTAATGATTTTCCTATAATGAATTTACCATTCTTTCGCAATTGTAGAAAAATAATTACAGAGAAAGATTATAAGAAAATCAGTATAATAATAAAGAATTATTAAATATTGAAACAGTTAATGCAAAAAATAGAGAATGTACAAACAAATGATATTTTTTTAATTTGAAATAGGCAGAAAAAGCGCTCTTCATCTATCCGTGGAGCGGCAGTAAAATAGCACTTTATCGTGGAGCGGCAGTAAAATAGCACTTTATCGTGCCGCGACGAGCGGCACGTAAAGTGAACTTTATTGTACCGCGACGAGCGGTAAGTAAAGTAACAGCAATGAGGTAAAGAAGACTGTGGTGAACTAAACAGGTGTCATTGTAATGAAGTTCCCTAATAAATTAATTGTGAATTGTGATTTGTGACTGATAAGGGATGTAAAAAGGGAAAAGCGAAAAAGGGAAAAGGGGAAAGAGTAGGGGTCAAGGGAAATGGGAAGGGGGAAAGGGGACTGAGAAAGGAAAAAGGAAAGAAAGAAAGGGAAAATAAAAAGGGGATCGGGAAAAGTGGACAGGGAAAGGAGTGCAGGAAAAAGAAAAAAGCAAAGATATAAAGGAAAGGTGAAAATATAAAAAGGAAAGGGAAAATGAGAAAAAGGAGGAAAAGGAAATGGGCAAAGGACAAGGGACACGGAAGAGAAACGGGTAAAAGAAACAGAAGAAGTAAAAGGGAAAAGGAAAGAGAGAAAGGCAAAAAGAAAGAAGAAAATTAAAGGGGAAAATGGAAGGGGAAAAGGGACAGAGAAAGGAGAAATTGGGAAAAGGGGAAAAGGAAAAAGAGAAAAAAAGGAAAGTAAAAAGGAAAAGAGAAAAATTAAAGGAAAAAGGTAAAAAATATAGGAAAAGCGAAAAAGCAAAAGTGAAAAGGAAAGGGTAAAATGGACAGGGAAAGTGGAAGAGGGGAAAATGATAGAGAGAAAGGGAAAAGGAAAGGGTAAAAGGGAAAAGGAAAGAAAAACAGGTAAAAAAATTGGAAGAAGGACATATTTCAGATAAAGTATCGTATGCACCACGGCATTAAAGTTGTTTTATACTCGGGATAAAACAGGATGATGCAGTAAATAATACAGGAAAATGGAACAAGCAAAGGGAAAATGAGAAAAATAAAAGGAAAAAAGGACAAGGGAAACAGAAAGGGGAAGGGGAAAAGAAAAGGAAAAAAGGAAATAGGATAGAAGAAAAGGGAAAAGGGAAAAAAGGGGAAAAAGAAAGGTAAGAAGAAAAAAAAGAGGAAAAGGGGAAAGGAATGGGCAAAGGGGAAATGGAAAGGGGAACAGTAAAGAGGAAACGGAAACGGAAAAGGGGGTCATGGAAAGGGGAAAATGGAAAATGGAACAGAAAAGAGAAAATAAAAGGGGAAAATGAAAGGGGGAAAGAGGAAATGAAAAATGGGACAGAAAAGTTTAAAAAAAGGGAAATGAAAAGGGCAAGGGGAAATGAAAAGGGGAAGGGGAAAGAAAAAAGGGAAAAGTAAAAAGGAAAGGGGAAAGACAGCAAAGAAGGAAAGGAAGAAGGAAAGATTAAAAGGGACAGCAAAATGGGAAAAGGGGAAAAAGAAAGGAAGAAAGGAAAAATGAAAGAAAGAAAGGGGAAAAATAAAGGGGAAAAGGGCCTATTTCAGATAAAGTATCGTATGCATCACGGCAGTAAAGGATTTTTTCGTTTTCCAAATATTTCAACTAAATCAAGAAAATTTCATCGGTTTTCAAGGATTTAAAAGTATTTTTACGGATTTTTAGGAGTGTGGAAACATTTCGAAGGTGTTTAGAGGATTTTAAAGATTTCCAAAAGAAAATTACTTAAAGTTGTATCGTCGAGTGCTTGCATAGAGACCTTCAAAATTAACACGCAAAGCTTTTTTCTGTGTGTAGGAAAAATGTCAAAAACGTTTTTTCTGTTAGTTTGAATCAGAACAGGTTTTTTCTATGGTACCGATTCAGTCAGTCGTTTTACGTTGTCCATTTCACCCAGTGCTTCTAGAACTAGATCTTCCAGTTTTCGTTTGGTATTTTCTTTCGACATTCTCGGTTACGCATACATTTACTCTACACTTAGAGAATATTTTGTGGACATACGGACAATCAAAATATTTGTAGCGTAAAAAACAGAAACACACTGAGTAAATTTTAAGTCTCTAGACATTCCTATTTCATAATATTGTCTGTATATTATAAAAAATAACAAGTGCATTCTAAAAGCATATATTAATTTTTCTTTTTTATTATTTATATTGTTTTAATCTAAATATATTTTATATTGATAAAATAAATATTAAGTGAAAAGGCATGCGATTTTGAGAAATACAATAAAATAATATTACATGTAAATCGAAATGCAAATTTTGAAAGTTTTAGAACAAAAACTTTGGTCAGTTTTGTCATATAAAATACGGAAAGAATCCTTATCTTTTTGTATACACCAAATGAAAAAACATGTCTTCAAACTAGAAAATTTTTTTATTAATTATTTAAGAAACAACAAGTCCATGCATTTTTTATTAATTTTCTAAAACAAAAACTATCTAATATAAAAACCGAAATAAATATATGAAATACAAAAACAATACAAATAAATATTTATTTTCAACCTCATAAAATCCCTAAGATTTTTTTTCAAACTTATTAAAAAATAATTTTGAAAACTTAAAAATATTTTAAGATCCTTCATAATCAATTTAAAAACTTAAAAAGCACGTGAAATCCAATAGGTTTTTTGAAATCATTTAAAATGCCTTATAATTTCGTAAATATTACTTGTTAAAATTACCTAAAATCCTTAGAATCCCATTGAAATCTTTTAAAATAACTTACAAAGTCTAGAAATGCTTCCAAATTTCTTAAAATATATTGAAATGTTCTGAATTCCTTTAACACCCATTTAGTTATTTACAAATAATTTCAAATTTTGTAAAATCCTTTTAAATATTTTTAAATACTTTTGGGTCTCTAGAAATCCTTTCAAATATCTCAAAATCTATGAAAATCACTTTAAACTTTGAGAAATAAAAAATAAATATGTAGGATCCGTTAAATTCATTCATAGGTCATGAAATCTCAAAATTTTCTTGAAAAACACTTAAACATTTTTGAATCTCTTAAAATCCCTATGGAACCCGTAAAATCTCTTTAAATGTTTTGAAGGTACTTGCAGCCCTTTTGGAAGTGCTGTGAGAACTTTCAAAATATTCCTAAAAATTCTTTGAAATCCATTACAATATTTAAACTTTCGTGATACACACAAATATTTTGAAACTTATTGGAATCACTTGAAATACTTTCAAATCTCAAATCTTTCGAAATTCCTAAAAGTTTTTAAAACAGTTCAAAAACCTATTTTTTCTTTTCGCAAAACATTTACAAATCTTTAAAATCTTAATCAGCACCGAATAATTTTTTTATTTAATGTTATTATGTTTTATTCTTTTATCAAAGTAGATAATCACTCCAAGCATTCCCAGGAATCTCAAGAAAATTGTTCTAAAACCTTCCGAAATTCTTTAAAATGTTTGAACTTTTTGTTCGAAATCTTCAACATTTTACATTTGTTTTCAAATTTTTTCAAGTTTTAAAGTATTTTTATATCTTATTTAAGCTTTTCACTGTATGTGAAACTTAAATTAATTTTTTATAACTTTTGTAATCTTGCAAACTTCCAAATTTGTTTTAAAAATTTCTACGTTCTTTTTCCAAATTGTAGGAAATTATTTAAAATCTTTTTCCATTTTCTTTGAAAATTAGTTTTTGAGCAAAGAAAAGATCATTAAAAATTTTTTAAGAATCTTAAAATAAATTTTATTTTCTTGAGAACATTCAAAATTATTAAAATGCTTTTTCTGTTGAAATATTTAAAAATTTACATTTTCACAAAAATGTTTAGAAGTATTAACAAGCTTTAAACTATTTTTAGATCTTTTTAAACCTTTTGAATATCTCTGAAAGTTACTCGAATTCCCTCTAAAATGTTTAAATCATGCTAAATTAAAAAAAATTTTCTTTGAAATATTTTGAATTCTTTTTGAATATTTTAAGAAATGATTTTCATGATTTGGAATATTTTTCAATTTTTTGTTAGAATTGAATAATAAAAAAATTTCAAAATAAGAAAATCATTTAAAGTTTCTTACGAATCATAAATTTTTTTTTTTATTATCTTGACACCTTTCAAAATTCTGAAGAAGGTTATTTTTCCAAATCACCAAAAGTCTACATTTAGAATAAAATGTTTTAAAACCTTCTCAAGATTCAAAATTATTTTCAAATCATTTTAAATCCGTTAAAGATTCTAAATATATTTTGAAATAATACAGTTCACTTACGAAAATTTTAAATCTTGAAGATTTAAAGAAATTTTAAACAAAATGTAGATTTTGGAAGATTGCAACAAAAAGGGAAAGATTGGAAGAATTTTAAATGGTTTCAGGAGAATATCAATTTTCTTTCTAAAGCTCCTGAATATCTTTTAAAATAACAGAGTTTTCTTGAAAAATTTTTAATCCTGCAAAATAAAGAAAATTCCCTTAATATCTTTCTGATTCATTTTTTGAGATATTTTAACTTTTTATCTATAATCTAATTTTCCTCATCTGTTTGAATGTGTGAAAATGTTTACAAATTATAGTGTGATAACAAAAATTTCAAAAACAGAATTATTTACTAATAGACACTTATAATTCATATTCACGTAGTGTCGCAGCCAATCAGGTTGTTAACCACAATGTGTGCAGAATATCGTTATACTATTTCAAAAATGAAAATTTTCATTTCTCTTTGATTAATTTATATTTATTTCTTGAAATTGAAAAAAGACATGCGAGTTTTAAATTAAAGAGAGTATTTCTTGAAGAAAAGTGTTTATTTCAATGATTTTGTTAAATCAAACTAATTTTACTTATACATATCACGAGACAAGATTGATGCCTCTACCTGATGTACAATTTACACGCTGAAAGCATTGATGTCCAGGAACATTGTTCGATATAAAAATGAAACTACGATGCACAAATGTGGCAGCTGCATTATAGGAAAAATATATGTACACATATACTATGATGCAAAGATGCGTTTAAAAGGATTTGCTGATTCAGCCTACCGGTACCGAAGGAACATTCTTCTTGACACTTCTTGAACCGATCCATCGATCGATCATAGTTCGTTCTGTGTGCAAATAGGTCTTGCAAGACGAGAACTTTTTTTTTGCGCAAATACTTTGATTTTGAAAACAAACTAACGACACTTTATCCTTTTCCTTTCTTCTTTTTTCTACCACATTATGTGAGCTCGATTTCAGGCTTCGATATAGCTTACAATGTACTTCCTGCTGATATATTTATAAAGTTTTTCGTTGTTGCGCCAACAGTCGGATACAATCTTGACCCCGCGATATTTTCCCAGGGATGATTTATTCTTTGCTTATTTATTTCGACAGTTCCGACGGAAAGGGATGATGGTCCTATATCGACATTGCGAGTGTTGATCACTATCTTAATTTCTCTATTGTGATGGTCAAACGGGTGGCGGATTTCCCATTCAAAGGGACAATTTAGGCACAAAGAAAATAAGCACAAGAGAAACGTTTTGCAAAAAAGCGTTTCTAGTTATGATGGTAAATGCTGATTGCTTTCTTTTCGATGAATTCGAGAAGACAAACACTAACTGATCTTTTCTTCCGTGGTCACGAGTTCATTCTTTAGAAGAGCATTATTCAAAATGTGGTTGCGAATCTGACTAACGAGGTGTGAAACATGGAGGTGTGATCTTTTTTTCAAGGAACAGGCTCTTATAAGGGGTCCAATTGTTAAGGGAAAAATGTTTTCATCCTTGTCAATAAAGTTTTGAAAGAAGAAACAATTTTCAAGATAGATGATGAATTGTAAAAGGTTTCAAATTTGTTGTCCATATAAGGACAATTCTCAGTAACCTACAGATTTGATGTCGTAGTTATAAACTTGATATTGGTGGACCGGATTAAGAATATTTACCTGTAAATTACATTTATGTACTATAAATAAATGAATACATTATGGTTAACCAAGGGGACATCGCAGACGAAAAAAAAAGTTCCATCCGAGGGCTACAAAATAATAAAAAAAGCAAGCTCTTGTGGGAAACAGGAACTGTATGGAGTATGTTATCTGCCTGAAGTTTTATGTTGTCCAAAAATTATAATAAATCTCTTTTAGTCTCTTTTCAGTAAACGGATGTACACGAGTAATAATGCACTGCCGATCGTTCAAGGAAATAATATACAAAAGTCCTTCCGAATTTCATTAATTTATCTGCAACTATGTTCAAGTTATCCTGTTCAAAAAAAAGTGTGATATTCATATAAATTATATACACACACACTTGGACAATTGCTTAGAACATTTTATTACACATTTTTGCTTACTCACAGAGGAAGCTTTGTGACGGCAATATTTTCGAAAATGTTTAAATTCATTTAATTTAACGTTTCTCAATTTAAAAATGTCTAATAAAATGTTCTAAGCAATTGTTTGAATGCATATGTGGATGTGTGGATGTGTGGATGTAACACTTTTTTGTGAACACGATACTTGAAAACGGTTGCAGATAAATTGACGAAATTTAGAGGGCTTATTTTCATCGCTAATAACTTTAAACTGATTGAAGGATTTCTAAAAATATTTGTTGGATTTTTTTAGGACTTTACGATATTTTAAAAATCAGTTTTTTTTATAGTAAAACTTTTTTCATTAACATAATTTACAATTGATGCAAGAACATAAAAGATTCCTTAATTCAAGACGAATTAATCGGCCTGAATAATAATATATTTGATTGAAAAGTAATGAAGTTATGGTCATTCATATTATATTAAAAATCGATTTTTATAGTGAAAATTTTCTCATTCTCATAATTTAAAGTTGATGTAAGAAAAAAAGATGTGTTGATGTGAGACAAATCGATTGACCTATAATATTGATACATTTTATTAAAGAGTAAGAAAGCTATGGTAATGTATAATATTTAAAAATACGGTTTTTATAGTAAAACTTTTTTCTTTGACATAATTCAAAATTAAAGCAAGAATAAAAAAGATTTCTTGGTTCAAGCCAAATTGATTGACCTAAAATATTTAAATATTTTATCAAAGAGTAAGGAAGTTATGGTTAATTATATTATATTAAAAATTGACTTTTATTGTGAAAATTTACTCATTCTCATAATTTAAAGTTGAAGTGAGAATAGAAAAGATGTGTTGATTGAAGACGAATTGATTGTCCTATAATATTGATATATTTTATTGGAGAGTAAGAAAACTATGGCAATGCATTATATTTGAAAAACGGTTTTTTATAGTACAACTTCTTTTTTAACATAATTCAAAATTTATGTAGGAACGGAAAAGATTCTTTGATTCAAGGGAAACCGATTGATTATGATATTAATAAACTTTTTTAAAGAGTAAGGAAGTTATGCTCATTCGTAATATTTAAAACATCTGCTTTAAACAGAAAAACTTTGTTCATAAACATAAATCAAAGTTAATGCACGAGTAAAAGACTTTTTAGCTATAAATTTTCAAATAAAAGAATTCTGACAATTTTTGTAAAAAAATGATAAAGCTGGAATAGGGATAAAGTGTGATAGAATTTCCCCCCTTCCTTTTTCAGATCAATAAATTACAATTTAAAATAAAAAATTTTATT
>JAUELO010000083.1:185499-198583 GCA_032357855.1 Amphibolips quercusostensackenii | reverse complement strand
TATAAAACTTAGTAACGGATAATACCAATCTCTAGAGGCAGATAATCACAACTCTTAGATACGCATAATAAAGACCATTTTACGGACGTACAATAAGAAATTCCAGAAGATGCTAATAAAAATCCGCAGTCATAGATAAAAACAACTGCTAGTACTGGATAATAACAAGCACTAGTAATAAATAATAAAATGGACTATAAAAACTGATAATACGAATCCGTAGAATCAAATAATATCACCTAGCAGCGGAAATAACAAGTAACGGATTATTGAATGAGTACTATAAATAGATAATAAGCCCTAGCGACGGACAATAGAAAAAAAAGCAAATAATTAACAATAGGAATATCTAGAAATGTATAACAACAACCCTAGCAACGACATTAAAAAAAAACATAGCAGCGGATATTACAATAAGTCCTAGAATAATATAATAACAACACCTAGCAACGAATAGCAAAATGAATCCTATTAATAGATAATAAAACAGGTATAGTGGAAAGTAAGAAAAGAACAGTAGCAACCCCTAGAAGCTGATAGTAAAAATACTAGCAACAAACAATAAAAAATTTTCAAAATAGATAATAAGAACCCCCTAGTGAAAAATGATCAAATAAGCCCTAGAAAAATATAATATATCAATGAAAATAAGTAATAACAACCCCTAACGACGAATTAAAAAAAAAACTAGCAGCAAACAACATAGATTATTACAATACCCGTCAAAAAATAATAAAATAAAGTCTAGTAACGAGTAATAATAATTCACAGAAAGAGCTAATAAGAAAATCAAAGGAAGGATTGATTAAAAACTTGTAACGAAGAGTCGCAAACATTAGAAACGTATAATAACTGTGGCAAAAAACAACAGTAACCCCAGATAATGATAATAAAATGAATTCTTAAAAAAGGTAATAGAAACCCTTAATAAAAGATAATAAAGTAAACCCTTGTAACGAACAATACCAATACACAGAGGTTGATACTTAGAATCCCTTTAAAAAGGTAATAAAGAACTAGCAACGAAGAATCGTTAATATAAGAAGTGAATAAAAAACCGTAGTGACGTACAACAGTAAAACAAGATGATAAGAAAACATAAGAACAAATAATAAAATAAATCCTAGAAATAGAAAATAGCAACTTCTAGCAACGAAAAACAAAATATTAGCAATGAATTATACTAAACCTTAAAAGCAGATAATAAAAACCCCCAGCAACGGATAAGAAAATAAACCTAGCCAGAAATAATACTAATCCCGAAAATTTGGTAATAATAACCCTTGTCAGCGAATAATAAAAATCCCAGCAACGAATAATAAATTAGGTTCTATAAATAGAAGAAAACTCTAACAAAGGTCCAGAAAATAATAAAATAAATTCTACAAATGAATAATAAGAACCCCTATCAGCGGATAGTGAAAAACCCTAGCAACAATCAATAGAAATGCTTAGAAACAGAAAATAAAAGAACTGACAGCGGATATAGAATGAATTATAGAAATAGATCGCAATAAATATTAATAACAGATAAATGAAATCAGAAATAACCATAAAATAAATAGTAGCAGCTGCTAGAAACAAACATTGATAACACTTAGTAACATACAATGCTAGTTCTACAAACTAATAATACCGATCTCTAGTAACGTCTAATAATCACCCCTAGCAACCTTTAAAAAGAACGTAATAGAGAATATTTAACCTTAAGCAAAAAATAATTAAAAAACCCCAACAGCAAAAAATAGCAACTCCCAGAGAAGGATAATAAAAAACCCTAGCGTTAGAAAATAAATGAAACACTAAAAACTAACTATAGCAAACCTTAGTAGTAGAAAATAACCCCTAGAAATGGATAAAAAACCCGATAACAAATAATAAAGGAAACCGCAGTAACGAAAAAAAGAAAATCTCTAGAAATAGGTAATAGAAACCTTTTAGCGACGGATAATACCAATTCCAAGAAACGAGTTATAGCCAGCCCTAGCAACGAATATTAAAAAACCTAGCAACGATCAAGAACGAATCCTACAGAGAATTAATAATAATCTGATTATCAAATACTTAAATATATACTTTAAGAAATAAATACTTAAGGATAAATACTTCTAGGAACAAATAATGACAACCTTTATGAAGGGACAATACCTTTCCTATGCAGAGATAATAAAAATCTCTTATGACGAAAAAAAAAAAAATGGAAAAGAACAATAAAAACTTCCAGATAAGGATAAAAAGACCCCCCAGCATCTTATAATAAAATCAACCTTAGCAACAAAACATGAAAACCTCGAAAAACATACAATACCAATCCCCAAAAAGAGATAAAATCAACCTTAATACTTTGTTTTTGTAAGCGCTAAACGACAGATGGAGACCCGACCGAAACTATATATTATAATAGTTTTGGTACAGGGCTAATAAACTCTAAAAATAAAAAAAATAACACACGCTTGATTTTAATAAAGCTTTTAACAGAACATTTAAAGTACAATTTAGTGATATATCTCAAACTGAAATCCATTGTGTTTTCTGACACTTTAGCGTATTTGGATTTTTCTGATGATTTCTGAGACGATAAGCAATCGTAAGTTACCCGATAAATTTCCTAAGTGCATACAAGCTACGAGCAAGTTTGAATTCAATGAGCATATAGAGGTGAAGGCTTCCTACAGAATTCTATATTCCACATTTGGTGCATGTGGTTGTGTAAAAACTTGAATTATGACAATTGCATAATTGATTCTAGTCTTTTTTATAAATTTAATTGTGATTAAGAATGAATCAACATGTGTTAAAAAATTAACATATGCTAAAGAAAAAGCTCATGCTTAAGCTTGTTATTTATAAGGCCAGACATATTTTGAAGAAAAAGGGGCAACCTTCGAGAATTTTATTGAAATTATTCTTTATTGTTCGCAGTCACTACTGTTGTGATAGAAAAAGTTTAAACATCATGAATAAAATATATGTTAATGTTAGTAACATGTTTATTTGAACAGATGAAATTAGTCAAGATTTGTCAATAAAACGTATGAACGATGATGATACTAACTTCCAAAAACAGATAACAACCTTCAGAAGCAAATAATTAAATAAATCCTAGCAACGGATGATAAAATAAATAGTAGAGATGGACAATGATAATCTTTAGCAAAGGATATAATATTAATACCTGATAAAAACCAATAAAAGCTCCCAGAGAAGGACGATGAAATTATCTTTACTAGCAGATAATACTAGTTCCTAGAAACAGATAATAAAAACGTCTGGAAAGAAACAATAATACCATTTAGCAACGACCAAAAAAAACCCTATCAACGAATGATAATAATTTTTAGAAACAGTAAAATAAATCCTAGCAACAGATAGTATTTATTCCTGAAAGCAGATAATAACCAACGCTAAAGACGAATAAAAAAGGATAATATAGTCCCTACAAGCGGATGATGAAAACCATATTAACGAATAATAACAATATCTAAGATAAAAAAAACCCATTGCAATGGGTAATAAAGAGAACGAGCAGCGAACAATAAAAACTCTTTAAAAACGATGATAATAATCCCTATTATCTGATAATGAAAAAACAAACTATAAACAAACAATAACAACTACTAGCAGAGAATAATAAAAAAAACTCGTTGAGCGTCATACCAATTCCTAGAAAAAGATAATAAAACAAACCTTAGAATTGAACAATAGTAACTCCTTGTAAAGAATAATACCAATCGTCAAAAAAGTCATAACAACTCCTAGAAAAGGATAGAAAAAACCCTATGAAATAAAAAACCCTGAAAAGAGATATACGAATTCCTAGAAACAGCTCATAACAACCCCTAGAAACAAACAATAACAACTCCTAGCAATAGATAATACAAAACTAAGAAACGAAAAAATACAACCCATAGAGTAGAATAATTATAATGCCTACCATTGGATGAAAAGAAACCCTATTAACGACTAATAATAAATCCTAGCTAAGGATAATAAAATTAACCCTAGCAACAGTTAATAATAATTTTTAGAAACAACCCATATCATAGAATAATAATAATTCATTAAAATAGATAGGAAAATAAATCATAGGAATAGATAACACCAATTCCTGAAAATTAATAAAAACAAAAATCCAACGACCAAATTTGCACGACCAACCTAAAATCTTTCTATTGTAATTAAAAAGTTAGAAATATTTTAATAAGTAGGAAAAGTACAAAAGAAACGGTACTCTCTCTTCGAAACCCAATTTCTAAGTGATGGTCAAAAAGCAAATCCCTTATCGAGGAAAGAGACATTTCAGAAGGTAGGAAAAGTGCCAAAACATGGGTCTTTTCCTCATACTTGAAATCAAAGCAAGAAACTTTCAAGCAGGTAGGAAGAGCGAAAAAATAAGGGACATTCTTTTTTTCATACCTGGAATCCGAGTGATGGTCAAAAGGTAAATCTATTACAATCAAACAAAAATATACCTTAAAAAGAATTTAGAAATGAAAAAAAGCCAAAGAGAATCAAGATTCATGAAACCTGTTGTTAAATATAATAGACCATGTAAACAAATGATAGAAATAGTTAAAGATGTTGAATCAAGTATATTCAAAATTCTAATATTAGATCAGCAGGATTTTTAAGTTCAGGTTTTACACTTTTTAAAGAGCTTTGTTAATAAGAATTGTTTACATATTAATAGTTTTTACCGTAAAATTTCTGGAAGTTTTATTATAACAAAAGGGTTTTCTCAAAAACAATCCTGATATAATTTGCATGAATGCTGATAAGAGCAATATTAATGTTTGTATGAGGCATTCAGATTATATCAGGGATATCAAAGATTTACTGTCCAATCATGACAATTTTAATTTTCTGAGTGAAAGTTCGTTGAAACAATCAAAAAAAGACGCTTTTAAAATGCTTGACGATTGGAGAAAAATTGGACTTTTAAGAAAAGATTTAAGATGGACTGACATAAATACCAAAGACGTACCTGATTATTTAAAAAAAATTTTAGAAAGGGGTAGCTTTTACTATGAACTCAACTTTTTTTAAATATAATAGATCTTTTTATAGGCAGAAGTTTGGTACTCCTATGAGTTTAATTATTTCTCCAATCTTAGCCGAAATAGTCATAGAAGATTTAGAAGATTTAGAAGATCGTCTTTTTAGACATAGAGGTAATTAAATGTCAGAATAGTAATATTATTACCAATTGGTATGAGAAAAGTACATTTTAAGGTAGAATTTTAAATTTTTTTTGGCTTATGCTTTTCAAAACCAAATTTCAGTAATCAAAAACTTAGTTTAGACAAACAAAATAATGTTCTACCTACAGACAGACAAAGAAAGATGAGGGAGTATAGTTCCTTTAATACTTTTGTTCTTTCATTTATTGGTCAAATTTCGAAAACTATTAAATTCCTGCTAAAGAGGTTTGAAATTCATATAAAATTCCGTATACCATTTAAAATAGATTCAATAATAACCTTTGGTAAAGATCCTTTAGATAGTTTTGAAAAAGGTGGTTTCGTTTACAAGATTGCTTGTAAGGTCTGTGATATGACTTGCGTGGGACAGACTAGCAGACTTCTTAATACTAAGATAAAAGAACACAAGAGTGATGATTGATGGAGACGTTAGTATGAGAGTGTTTTTGTCAGGCATACAAGAGAGTTTGTTAATGGTAATCAAGAATTTGACTGAGATGGTGTTGAAATTTTTACAATGAAAGTAATAAGAAAAAGAGAAAATTTATGTAAATGCTTTATATCGAAAAACAATAAGAGTCATCTATTAATTTAAAACCGATTTAGATGAATTAAGCAAAAGCTATCTTAATATGATCAATTCTATATAACAATAGGTTTTATGAATCTTGATTTTCTTTGGCTTTCTCTCATTTCTCAATTCCTCTGAACGTATATTTCTGTTTGATTGTAATGGATTTACCTTTTGTCCCTTACTTAGATTACAGGTATGAAAAAAAGGACGTCCCTTGTTTCGTCACTCTTCCTACCTGCTTGAATGTTACTTGCTTTGATTTAAGCTATGAGGAAATGAAGACCCTTGTTTCGTCACCTTTCCTACCTGAATTAATGTTTCTTTCCTCGACACGAAATTTGCCTTTTGACCATCACTTGGATCTTAGGTTTCGTAGAGAGATTACTATTTATTGGTCACTCTTTCTACTTATTTAAATATTTTTGACCTTGATGAGCGAGCTGTATTAGTATCAAAACGCTGCTTCTTAACTATATGTGTTCTTTCATTGTATTTGCATAAAAATAAAAATGAAGAAAGACAAAAAAAAATATGAAAAAAAGGAAGGGGATTTAGTTGGTTGCCTTTCTTATTTGTCTTGCGTCTTTTTTATTTTTCATCAATTTTTCATATTTATTTTTATTTCCTCTTCTTAATTACAATATGAACATTTTATGTTTGTTGTTTAAATTTTATCGTTGGCTACTTGTTTTTATTTTCAGGCATTTTATACAATAGGATAATAATAATCTTTGCAATCAGATGATAAACCCCATCTAAACGAATAATTACAATACCTAGAATCAAATAATAAAAACCTATTGCAATGAATAATAAAAAAAATTAGTAGCAACAATAAAAACTCTCTAAAAACGATAATAACAATGCTTATTATTTAATATAATTAAAAGTATGAACAAACAATAACAAACCCTAGCAAAATCGTTAGTTATGAATAATACCAATTTCTAGAAGCAAATGATATAACAAACCACAGAAATAAAACATTGTATTAGACATTTTTAAAAAGGCAAGCGTTTAATTAAATAAATTTAAAAATTTTCGAAAATGTCACTATTACAAAGCTTCCTCTATCAGGAAGCAAAAGACCAATTTTCAACCAAATACTTGAATCCTCAACTAAAACAGATTCACGTTCAACCAAACAGTTGCATTTGCTTACCAATATAGACGAATTTTCAACAAAACACAAATAAGAACAAACAATTTAATTTGCTATCAAATTGCTGAATTTTTCAATACATAATTGAAGCTTTCAAGCAAAAACATGAATTTTCTACAAAATAGTTTAATTTTCAATGCGAAAATGTGAATTTTCAACAATAAAGTAAATTGTCAACCGAAACAGATTAATATATTTTTAAATAAACAGTTGAATTTTTAAATAAAAAAGATTAATTTGCTACAAAAGAGATGAATTTTAAAAACAAAACAAAAAAAATTAAAAATTTTAACGAAATAGCTGAATTTTAAAGCAACAAAAAGTTTTTAGTGCAGGAAGAAAAAAAAATCAATCAAATGGTACGACATTCAAGCCAAGAGGATAAATTTGCAACAAGACAATTGCATTTTCCAAGAAAAAGGATGACTTTTGAATGAAATCGTTAAATTTTTAACCCAAAGGAAAGAACTATCATTCACAAATACAATTGACCCCGGATAGTTGGCCCCTGGTTAGTTGCCATCCGAGAATTGACGCCGCGTCGCGGACCAGAGTGTGAGGGGCAGCAGAACAATAAGGGCAGGTCTTTAGTTTTCAATTAAGCGTAAAAAAACAAGAGCGTAATTATAATGCGCTGTACCCCAACAGCCTAGCTGAAAAACTGCGTCATCACGTTGCGTCGAAGTTGACTCTCAACCGAGAACAGCACACACGTTTGCATAGCGAATAGACACGATGGTCGCAGTTGACCAGCAGTGAGGCTCCAAAGCTCCAAAGCCAACTGAAGCGGATCGGATTGTTTTGTCCCATGACTAATTTCGTGCCATCTAATGTGCGAGTGGAGCACCTCTTTTACCTTGACAACAGCGCCAGCGGACACTTTAACTCTTCTGCATTTCAAGTTCATTCAAGTTCATTAAGTTATTAAAGAATTTTTAGTGAAAAAGAGCAGTGAATGTCAATTCGCTTTAATCAATAATATTATGCTACGGTTTAAAATTAATTATTTTCTATAAGATTTCTTTTTAATATTTATTTAAAATTCAATCTCCTTGTCATAGTTCCGAATCGCTGGCACTGCGCATGTCGTGGCTACCCAACCTATTTTCCCTCTACGATTTTTTGTAATTTCAAACTGTCAAATGCCAGTAAGCGTTTTGCGAGGTGTTTTGTTGCAAACTAGTGATATGCTTTTGGATACTGCTGTCTTCGAATGGTTTAAGCAAGCGAGCGACAGAGGTGAATCAGTATCCGGACTGATTATTCAAGAGAAAGATCTTATATCAAACGAGATGCTCAACGCTCCGCAAACGTTATAAGAATGTAAGCAGGAAAAACATATATTTTAACGTGTTATAGAAAACTTTCTTCCTCATTTCCGTTAAATATTTAGTTTACCTTTGTCTCCGTATTAAAAAAAAAGATGTTTAAAATATTTTTACCATGCAGAAAAATCCTCTGGAAATAGTACATTCATACGCTCCTGACTGTTTACTGTCAGGTTCGATTGTAGTTGGATTTCCTAGTTGGGTTCTATTCATTCAGTTATTCAATAAATATATTCAGAGAGAATGCAAGGGTTCGGAGAAAATCTTACTTCATCTTACATATAAGAAGGGAGGTGGTTGGATATTTTAGAAAAACTCCCTACGTTATTTGTGTATGACCCCTTCTTTGTTTATACATTTATATTTATTTTGTGAATTTAGTTTTATTATAGTTAATATAAATAATACTAATATTATTAGATCCTACTAATATTATCAGGCAAATTTTCAAAAATACGGTCATAATTATTAATAAAGAGGGAAACATTTTTTATATCTAATGTAATAAGTGCTGCAGCAAGCATTACATTGCGATGAGAGAGGGCTACTTGCAATCAAATCTGTTTGAATTTCGTGTTTTAGTGAGTCGCAGGTATGAAAGAATCTTATGTAAAAAATGGATTTGATCAAGTATCACCCCCCCCCCCTCCCATATAAGACAGAATAGAAAAATCGTTCATCGACCTCAAACCATCCAATATAAAATACTTTACGTAATTCGATACACGGCCCCTAAGATTGTTACATCGTCGACAAGTTGTTGCCCACTTTTAAAATGGGCATTGACACAACACACAACTGCTGCTTAGATATTGACCCTCTAACGATTTCATTGTAATTATATATTCACCGACCTTACAATTCGCAATAGCCAAACGTAATTCTAGTTCTAGATTTCAATAAAGGGTGACCTCTTCAAAGAAGGGTCATCCTTTGAATAATTGTGGAATTATTGTACATTTTGCGATGTTAAAGTTTCAATAGAAAACCGTTATTTATTGTATTTTATAAAAGTAAACATTTATGGGCATCTGTTTCCAAACTCTCAATATTTATTACTCATTTGTGCAAACAAGTCCTACAATGAAAAAGAAACCACTTTGACGGTGTTAAGTTGCGTATAGGGTCCAATCCTATTGTATTCTATCAGATTCTATTTGATCATATTCTATCCTATTCTATAGATACTATTAGACCCTATCAGATTCTATATGGTTCTATCCTATCATATCTGATTCTATTAGATCTGATCCGATTCTATCTAATTCTATACGATTCTATTCGATTCAATTCATCCATGCAATATTCTATCAGATTCTGCCTAATCATGTCCTATCCTATTTGATCCTGTCTGATCCTATCGGATTCTGTTGGATTCTATCCAATCATATCCTATTAAATCTTGACAAATCCTAATTAATCTTATCCAATCTTATCCGATAATATACGATTATATCCGTTTATATCTTACCTAATTATATCAGATCTTGTTTGACCATGTTAGATTATATACGATCCTATTCGACCATAGTCGATTAAATTGGATCCTATCTAATTTTATACAACCGTATCAGATTCTGGCAGAATCTGTATCATTCTGAATAATCTTATCCGATCTTACTCAATAACATACGAATCTATCCGATCCTATTGTGTCACTTTAGATCATATATGATTCTATCCGATTATGTCCGATTCTATTGTATTATATTCAAGTTTATTTGATTCTATTAGAGCCTATCCGATTCTATCCGCCTTTATACATTTTGTCAGATTCGATCAGATTCTGTCCAAATCCAAACAATCTTATTTAATAATGGCCTATTGTATCTGATCCTATCCCATCCGATTCTATCATTTATAAATAATCTTATCCAATCTTATCCGGCAATATGCGATTCAACCTGATAACATCCTGTCCTATTTTTTCCGGTCCTATTTTATTATTTTAGACCACATGTAGTTATACTTAATCATATCCGATTATATACAACTTTATCAGATTCTATCAGATTATGTCCAAATCCAATCAATCTTATTCAACCTTATCCGATAATATCCGATTCTATCTGATCATAAAATATCCAATTCTATCTGAGCCTGTTTAACCTTGTTAGATCATATATAATTCTATCAGATTCTATTTATTTATATCCTATTAGATTCGGTCTATTTATAACTAATCTTATCTAATCTTATCTGACAATATACGACTTAATGTGATCACATCCTATCCTATTCCACCCCGTCCTATTTGGTCAACTTTGATCATCTATGATTCTATTTGGGTAAATTCAATTCTATTGTTTTCCTATCCGATTCTTTTTGACTATAAACAATACTATAATTCTATCCTATCATATCCTAGCCGATTTTGCCTTATTCTATTCAATCTTATCTGATACTATCCAATCCTATTCGATCATATACGATTTTATGCGATTCTCTCTTATCCGATTTCATTCGATACTATTTGACCTTTTTTGATCCTATCCGATCATATTCAACTCTATTGTATTCTATCCAATTTTATTCGATTCCATACAACTTTATCAGATTCTATGAAATTATATACGAGTATATCCTATCAGATCTTATTTGACCCTGTCCTTTTATATCTTGTTCTATTCTGACCGATTTTATCCAGTCTTATCCGATACTATCTGATCATATTCTATCCGATTCTGTCTTATCCTATTAGACGCTCTTTGATTCTATCCAATCATTTCCGACTTTATTGGATTCTATCTGATTTTTTTCGATTCCGTCCGATTCTATTCAATCTTTTTCGATACTATCTGATGCAACCCGATCCTATACAATCCTGTACGATTCTATCCGGTCCTTTGGTGGGGAAAAAATACAACAAACGGATGGACACCTGACAAAGAGCAAGCAATTTTGAAGTTGAAATTTCGAGAAAAACCCTTCTAAAATTTGAGAGCGCTATAAGCGCACATGTTAATTTTTACATTCTTATCTTATAATGAGAAGGTATTAGGTTTCTGTAAAATTTGACCCCCCCCCCCGCCAATTTCTGTAAAATGTTCACGTTCTGAGACCCCCTCAATCCGAAAAACAGGTTTTCATGAATACGTCTCTTTGTCTGTCTGTATGTATGTTAGCCTGTATGTCTGTAGGTCAGTAGATTTTTTTGTTTATTAACACGATAAATTTAGAAAAAATTAACCGATTGAATTGGCCTTCAGCATACTCTTTAAGTGTCTTAAATTTAAGGTGAAGTTCGTTAGCCAGTCGTTTTGGATAAAAATTCAAAAAGTGAGCACATTTTGAAAATCTTTTTTAACTACTTTCTTTTAATTTATGAATTCGATGTACGGTTATAAGTACTACTCAAAAAGACAAACAATTTGTTATGATGATTTTTTCTGAAGAAAATGAAATTACCAGAGTTATAGCATTTTCAAAATTCAAAAAAAGCTAAAATGAACATTTTAAACCAAACGACGCACCATATGTTGGAAGTTACCTTTTGCTAGGACGCTTATTTTTTGTTTAATTTTTCTAAAACTGCATCAAAAAGAGAAAAATTGAATTTTTCGACAAAGGACACAAAATAAAAAAAAAGTAAATAGACAAAACTTTTCACCCAAAAAAGGGCATATTTTTTATTATTTATTTATTGATAGGATGCTAAGTTTTGGTTCTGATCGTTAAAAGTAACATTTACAATAAAAAAATGAAATTTTTGGAAAAATGGTGCAAGGTAAGAAAAAAATTAGTCAATAAAAAGTGTGCGTTCAAACAAGATCTGCAAATCTGTTAGCGATCACTTTTTGATAGGACGTGTGGTTTCTTTTCGTTGAACATTGAACTATTTTGTTAAAAATTCGTCTTTTTGGCGGAAATCAGCAGTTTTTAGATTGATATTGAAATATTTTTTGGTTGAAATATCAACTATTATATTTTATTTGAGACTTCACCTTTTTTTAATGGAATTCAACTACTTAGTAGGAAGTGAAACCACTTTGTTGGAAATTAATCTTTTTGGTTCATGAATCATCTTTTTTGTTGAGAATCCTCTTTTTTTGTATTTAACTATTTTATTAAAAATTTTTGTGGTCAAATTAATTTTTTTACCTAAAAATTTAATTAATCCATTGACACGGTCCGCCTTACGTGGAGAACGTGCGACCGCGGGCGTTAGTGGACGTAACTCGTACAGGGATTAGACTGCTACGTCCGATGATGTTGGCAGCTGCTCGTGATGCAGCGGAGGACCGGACTGTCGTTTTTCGCTGGCTAGCTCTCGTCGCGAGAACTGGAGACATGTCTCGGTGGGATCGGTTCTGACACCAATCAGAACTTGGGAGCTCCACGTTCGGGCGCCAATTGACACTTACGTGGAGGACGTGACGGAAGGAAGGAGAGGAAAATGATTTAATTGCTCCATGCCTCTGATGTAACTATCTCGTCGAAAAGTTTATTTAAAATGAAATTCCGCCCTCGGGATTGCGAAGATCTGGTTTTTGCCGTACGTCCAGCTTGATATCCTCTAAGCGTTTTCGTGTAGATGGGTTGAACCCACCAGGAACCCGCTGCTCATTCCACTTGGGCACAATTTCCGGATCTAAGCTTAGAACCGTCTCCCGGTCCTGGTAGCACGCCACTGGGATCAAGGTCTTGCGAGCGGCACTGAACTTTGCTCTGTGTACGCGCAAGCGTTTCAACGCCTTACGCGGCGAACCCTTCCTTGAGAATGGTGCGGTTAAATTTCCCAGTTAATACTGCTGGTATTGTCACCTCTGCATCGTAAGCAGCAGCTGGCGGCGTCACCTCCTGGTGAAAGGACTGGACG
>JAUELO010000083.1:141803-155691 GCA_032357855.1 Amphibolips quercusostensackenii | reverse complement strand
GAGAAATGATCAGCTGTTGTCAGAGTCCTACCGTGAATGTGAATGCCGTTTTACGATTGACCTTCAATGGTGTGTGAATAACATCTCCCAAAAATGCGTGAATCGGGCACTTTATGATTGATCCTAAATGTCTTGACAGTAAGAGGTAATACTTGAATAAGGTTTTAATTTTTGTTGCCCTACTGTTTTCGTTTATTAGGCAAATAGTTATTTTCAAATGCCAAGTGAATTATAAGTGCATTCAAATGGTTGCTTTCGAATTTTCATATATTATTTACTAATGAAGTATTCTTAATGACTAGTCACTTGTTTTAAATATGGCTGCGTCTAGTCGTCCTGAAAAATTGGGTTACTTGAAAAAGGGTATGGGCTAGTCGTACTGAATTTTCGGAATGACTAGCCAAGCGTATGCAAAATATTGGACCAGTCATCACGGATCTTGGGACGAAGAGACACTTCGTTGAAATATACAATTATTAAGAAATTACTGATAACATAAAAAGCATAAAAATAAAACATTTCCTTTAACGGCCTGGAGGACCTTTGAGATATACATTTTTCCAAATGTCATTATGTAGCCAAATAAACAGCGGTACAAACTGTTTATTCAAGAAGATCTCATTCCATCATATATTAACTAATACTTAAAATTCATTAACGTACGAAGTTGGCATTCTTGGGACCCTTATATACTGTTTTTGATTGTCATTGAAAAAATTTTTTTAATAATAGATTAGAATAGTGTCTATATTCTGCAGGCTGCACAATGCAAATTTACCTGACTGACTAGATTAACTTCGATATTTTTTTCCTAAAGAAATGAGACATTATTTAACATTGTTTTAGCATCGATTAATGGTAAAAGGAAGTACGTGAAAGATGGTAGGGTTTGTTTGCCTACGTACGCCTACGCCTTTTGCAAAAGCAGGCCGTACAAGATGTGCGCAAATGTTATTAACAAGTTTAAAACCTGAAGAAAACATGTTTCTAAAAAGACTAACTTTTTTCTGTTATGACTCTTAACGAAACCGCTACACTCAAGATTTTGAGAATCGCCATTTCTACTATTTGAGTAGGTGAGAAGAGGACTGCCTTAAAAAATTTGCCCTTATGACAAGGAAATTTGCACATACTTCCATTGCCATAATCGAAATTAGGACATAAAAGTACTATCTTAATGGCGGTTTCATATACCAAAGATTTAAATTTAATATAAAAATTTATATCAACTGTATAAAAAACTTTAAACATTTCTAACAGTTAGCAATAAAGGCCTAATTTTTCACTTCTATTTTCCTTCGTGATTATAGGTGAATGAATGCATGTCAAGGAATATTTCAAAATATTTATTTTGCCTTCTTTACTAAACAAACAAAAATTATTTTTTGGAAAGTTAATTGTGAAAAGCATAAAAAAATTAAAGGATAGTCGCCTCTGTATTCCGGAAGTTGCTTCTCATGCCGATTGAGCGTCATTAAGTTCAGCTTTAGAGATGCTTGTTTGAAATACTGCGCCGTGAAAGGAAGGGTACTTTGAGACACTCTGGATGAGTATTGTTCGCGCAAGAAATGGCCGATCGAGAGAGAATTCATTCTACAGTTGTTTAGAGTCGCTGTAAAACTCTTCGGAGCGTATTTTGCCAGTACTCAGCCTCGAAGCTTGACCGTAACACCGCCCTCGGGAACGAGTAAGGAGAATAATTCCACACGACATCAATGACATTTCGGTAGTAAAAGTCAGCATTATTGACGCGCTTGTTGCGCTTCTTGCGCGATTATACCAGATGCAAGTCCTCTTCTCAGTTGCTTCATGTGCCCACACAATAGACATGTACAGAAGTTAATTCTATCTTTTTATTTATATCTAATCACTTAGACCCTAAAATCGTTTAAATTTCGGACTACATTCTAGACCAGGGCTCACCAGAAGTCAATCTTTGATTGACTTGACTGATAGTGACAGTCACAAAAACTATGGCAAGCTGTCCCCAAGAAACTTGTTTTAAACTTGTCCTTTAACTTGGCCCTATAATCTCTCACTGTGCTTCTACTTGTCAATTAATACTTTTCAAAAGGAAAGTTCCTTTAGTAGCGGATTCTAATAGAAAGTAAAAGTTGTATGCTCTGCATGGATTTGAAAACTCAAATTTTGTGAAATTAAAAAATGTAATATGAACCAAAAAATTATGTTGAATTCTTTTTAGGTACAATTTTTGGTAGTAAATAATAATATAAAATTAAAAAATTGAAAAACTCAACTCTTGTTCTGCCTACAACTTTCCGAAAATGTTAAAACAAAAACCGTTTTTGGATTTTTTTAACTGCACATTTTAAAAAATAATATTTAAACACATCGTGCCTAAAGTTTCTTTAATTTGAATCAAAAAAACATTAGATTCTTTTGCTATCATACAAAAAAAATTTTCGTGGTGTACAAAATCTAAAAATTTTATTGGTAAAAAAAAACATACACAGTTTTGAAACAAGGAAAAAAATTTCTTAATAACCACAAAATAATGGCCTATTTCTTTTATTACATTTGAAGAAATTTTGAGGACGAAAGGATAAAATTTTTCTGCAATTCGCATATTTAACCCAATCCAAAAAACTTTACTTGTTTGTGCAATGTAAAAAAGTATACAGAACCGAAGATATTGTCCGATCAAACTAAAATTTGGACCGCTTACTACTGTTGAGCAAATACAACTTATACCCACCATTAGAATCTGCTATTCAAAGAAAGGACCTTTTTCGGCTGACTCTAACTACACACCTTTTTTATCTCCAGCCCCCCTCCTTACCCATTTACAAAAAGAAGACAAATAAAATTTCATGGATATTTTGTCAGTAACAGGCTTCTTAGTAAAAAATGCTCTGAAAACACGGAATATAAGACGATTTATCATGGAAATAGGGAAATAAATTCTTTCAAACAAAATTAATGTATGGGTACTGATTACCTTTATTAAATATAATTTAAAGCGATTTGCATTTGGAGCATTTCAAGTAAAAATATAATAGATGAACTTTTAACTAAGTAGTTGACTTTTCAACCAAGAAGGTAAATTATCAATTATTATCAATAGAAATGTTCAAAAACTATAAAAAATTGTAACGAAACCACAGAATTTTTAACGAAGAATATAATGCTTAGTTGCACTAGTTTCAATTTAAAAATAATAATTATCAACCAAAGAAATAAATGTTCATCGAAAAATGTAATACTAAGTATTGCAATAAACAAAAATTTTAATTTTTAATGAAAAACAGTTTAATACAGCCAAAAAGACAAATTTAAAGAAAAATAGTTGAATCCTCAACCAAAACAGATTAGTTTCTAACTAAGTATTGAAATTTTCAGCCTAAGAGATGAATCTTCAACGAAAAAAATGAATTTTTGACAAATTAGTTCAAGTTATGAGCACAAAATTAAATTTTTTTATCCAAAAGTATATTTTTAGTAACAAAAAAGTTAATTTTTAACAATCTATTCAAGTTTTTTGCTAGAATGGTTGAATTTTCAATCCAAAAAGACGAATCTTTTAGAAAAAAGTTTAATGTTTAACCGAAAACGATGACTTTTTAACAAAATTGTTAAATTTTTAAAGAAATTAATTAATTTTATACCTTATAAGTAAGTGAGGTAAGTGGGGAAGTAAATAGCAATGTTGATAATTTATTGATACAAAAATAAAAGTGTAACTAAACAAATAGGGTAATATTTGATACTTCTGAAGTATTATTGGTTAAAGACTAGAAATTTTAATTTGAAGATAGGTCAAGTATTGCCTTCCGGCAGGATGTGCTGGAATTTAATTTTCTCTTTCGTCATATTTTATGATCGACATAAAATATTTTTCTGCGGAATTGTAAATAATTCGAAAGAATTCATTTTTCTAGAAGAGAAAAATATGCTGAAAGTGAGAATTAAAAAAGTGAAATTAAAAATTGAATTAAAATCCGCAATTAGTGAACGTCAACGAGTGTACGTTATTTCAGTTACTTCGGTACTTTGGTAAGTAGCCTATATTGTAAAAGAATTGGGAATTCGACCCGGGGTGGAATGTGACAATCATGAGGACATCCCCTTTTTACATTACTGCATATTATTTGGTGACCCCTGTTGAAAACGTAAGGCTCGGTTTCGATTTTTCCAGAAGAGAAAAATATGCCGAAAGAATATTCCCGTAAAATTTACCGAAGGAGAAAACGCATCGTATTAAATAAAATTCATTTTCTACTGCACACTTTTTGCTATAATAATGCACACATTTGAATTCGTACTGCACAAAGTGTCACTGAAAAAACTAGGGGCTTGCTTTGAGAGCACTTAAGTAGAACTATATGAAGGCGCATTTACAAACCCAAAACGCTAGGAATGTTTAAAGACAATTATTTACAGTTACCGACCGATGACTTTAGACGAAACGTTTATTGCATATGAATACGCTTTTATGTTTACAAGTTTGCTACGTAACCTGTAAATGATGTTTTTCAAGCCATTATATCTATTCTAATTGCAACATTATTTTGTATTTTATTTATCTTTATTAAATTATGTTCGTCTGCACGGCGAGAAATCGCGAGATGTAAGTTCACGGATGTGCGTAATTTTTGAGCTACAATTTTTGCGTGAAATGAGGACACGGAATTCAAGATATGAATTCTCGGATTTCGTGATTTTATTCCATGTCAGCGTCAGTTAAAATAAATAACCGATTGCATGATTTTATTTCTTGTTGCTGTGACTTTAAGACTCCGAACTCTTCAAATAAAATCATGTTAGGATCCGACCTTTGAAGTCTCGGACTCTATGAAATAAAAGCACAGAATCTGAGACCTGAAAGTTAGGGTGGCGTGGCCTAATGCCTGAAACTTTGATACCGTTGCTTTAAAAGCAAGGCTTCTGAGATCTTAGGTCACGCAACAAAGCGTGACCTTGTATCATATAGGTCCGACTACTTATATCACTAAGCTATAGAGTAATAAAATCATAGATACGTCCGAGATTGAAAATCACAAGTCTGCGCTTTTGTTTCACGGCAAAACCTAGTTATAAAAACAAGGAGCAGTTACGTGAATTAATCTCTTGCGATTTCTCTCTGTGTGAGTTCTATTATAATTGTGCTTTATCGTAAAAGTTTTGTTATCAACTATATAAAATGTCGAAGTGGGCAAAGCAAGAAATAGTCTTTTTAGAAAAAGTCTCTATTAAAATTGGTTTTCTGTGGATGTTAAACGAAAGTCTTATTTGGAACGAATTCATCGTTTTGAGTTTCTTTTCAGCAAGAGGGGTTCGTTTTTGTTGCACCTTCTTAGAAACCATTAATTGGCTTTAATAGAAGCCCCAGTTTTTTCTATAGTGTCAGAATACGCAACATTGTAGACCCTAGAATCAATATCCTTATAGAAATAACTCATATTCCTTTTAATATTATACAATTTATAGAGTTCAAAGTCTATTTATGATACTACTTCATGAAAGAAAGGAAACACAAAATTTGCCCTTAAGGACTGGCCGTTGAGTATTTTATGGGATGACTGCGCCACTGATCGGTCTCGCCACATGGGGAATCCCCCTAGTGTGTTACGAATCCTGCCAATCACCTGAGCGTAATCGATATCGGGCCTGAAGGTGGGTATCGATCGATACGATCGGCCCCGCCCCGGGCGTGTCGCCAGCCTGGACGATTTATAATGTTAATATCCCCAAGCGAAACTTTATACGATCACCACACTTTCTGCTTCTCTATTTCTCTCCCTCTTCTCAATCTCTTTCATCTCTTTTAACTCATTTCCCCTAATTCTCTTAATTTATGCATCCTTATCCGATACGCCGAGCACAAGAATAGATTAGGTCAATAAATTCTCATAAATTTTATATTAAAATTTTTATGTCGAGCTTCTGCTTTGAACTTTGTGCTTGAATAATTTTGGAAATTTAGTAAAAATCACAGGAAAACTGGGTTTTCTCTTGAAATTAATATTTAGGTCCTAAGAAGCTGCAACAAGAAGGAACTACTCTTGCTGAAATAGAACCCAAAACGATGAATTTGTTCCCAAGGAGACTTTAGTTTGACTTTCAAAGGAACCAATTTTAAAATTGAGAGTTTTTCCAAAGAACTTATTTTTTGCTTTGTCTACTTTGGCATTTCATCTGGATAGTAACACAATTTTTACGTTAAAACAAACATGTAATAGAACTCTATCAGACATAATTTAATAAAAGGAATTCAAGAACAAAATATTATCCCAATTAGAATAGATATAATGACTTGATAAATGTCATTTTCAGGTTATGTAGCAAACTTGTGAACATAAAGCAGTATTCATATGCAGGAATCTTATTGTCATAAGTCATCGTTTTATAACACAAATATCACAGTAAAAAAACCAATTTTTTAGTAATTTTCTCTTTTTATAAGCATGCGTATAAGAATACAAAATATAGATTTATCATCCTTTATACTTACATTTAAAAAGTGGTACGCATAAAAAATATTAATGTTGTCTTTGTTTGTTTTTCTACACCTCACCAACACCACTTTGCAAGCGGTTGGCTTATGAATACGCCATTTTATTGTCCTATTTAAGTGTTCTCAAAAGGAACCCTTCTGAGTCTCCATAGGTTTATTGAGATGTAAGTTCTAAAAGATACCAACTTTGATTTAAGCCACAACTTTAGTGACACCCTAGTTTTTTTCCGTGAAAAGGACAATTTTCAAGTATAGTTATAAAAGTAATAAATATTTTATATAATATAGTTATATATTTTGATTTAATTTATTTTTTCACAATGCTGAAACCCACCCTGTGAATTGTCTAAATTTATCTTGTTCTAAATTTTGGGTATATGTAATTCCGAAAAAGGTCAACCAAGAATATTTACGTGATACTTGGCTTAGGCCTAGGGGTTCCGTTTTCATTTCAGTTATAAGATCCAGAAGGATTTTTAGCGCAGGGTAATAGAAATTAAGATATTATTCATTTTTTGCAAAAGACAATTTTCTTTCATGAAGGAAAAATCGAAAAATATTCTGCGTAGATAAAAATATTGTAACTATAAATTGGATATTTCATAGAAACATATGTTTTTTATATTAACACATTTCACTAAAATCAATAGTTTAAAAGAAACATAAAAATTCATTTTTACATTTTTTACCCTTAAATGTCAAAACTTATGATGCTGATGTCTAAGAACATTTAGAGAAGGTGTGCTCCCGCCCACTTATACCAAAATGCTTTTACAGAGTTAAAAAAAACTCTATGTTCAAATAACAGAAAGTAAATACCGAAAAAGCAATTTTCTAAAAAATGAAAATTTCTGAAAATAAATAAAACTACTGAAAATATTTGTTCTCGACATTTTTAATTTCAGTACTTCTTAAAACCCAAAATTTCAAATTTATGAAATTACCAAGGACCCGAAAATAGTGTATTCCTCACATATTGAATATCGAAAATTAGTTAAATTCTGAATTTTCTAATTTTCAAAAAAATTGAAACGTAAACTTAAAAATAAATACCCTACTTAAAACAAAAGATTATTCTAACACAAAAGCTATTCCTTTTTTTTGCTGGAATTTGTAAAATCGCAAATTAGGTATTTTCGGAAATTTTTAAGATAAGGTGTGAACCACATCCTCTCCACCCCCCCCCTCAGAATATGTATCAACTTATTTCTTTTTCTTTCCAAGGTCCGACTTTGAAAACTGAGTAATATTTTACAAAACTTTATACTTGTTTTAACAAGGAACCTTTAAATTATTTTTTGTCATTTTTCTATAAAAACATTAATTTTAGGGAAAAAGACTAACTACAAACATTATATATTTTGATCAGGTATACAACTTTTATGTACTAAATTTTTATCTCAGATTATTATTTTTTGAAATTTTTATATGAAACTAAATTTTGAAATAATATTCGTAACTTTGTTTCAACTAATTTGCGATAGAAACAATTTTGAAAATTTTAACAGGGACGTAAAAGAAAGCTTAGTTAAAAATTCAGTGATTTTGATAAATTTTGTTTCATTTCTTGACTAAGAAAGCTTTCCCTAGTTAAAATTAATCTTTTTTGTTAAAAATTTATGTCTTTAATTACAAATTTATTTTTTAACTGAAAATTCAACTCCTCCAGTTTTTTTTTAAATATTAACTATTATATTCTCCATTAAGAATTCATATTTCTTGGTTGAAATTTTATATTTTTAAATTACAATCTCACCATTCCACTTTTGGTTGAAAATTTATATTTTTTAGTTAAAAATTGAACTATTCGATTGAAAATATGTCTGCTTTGGTCAAAAACTTATCTAATTGGTTGCAAAATCATCCTTGTGGTTGAAAATTGTACTGCTTGGTTGAAGGTTTACTCAAAAAAAATTTGGTTGATTCAACAAAAGTTTGGTTGGATCAAACAAATAAATTCATTGCAATATGGTCAATCAAATGTTTGGTTCATTTAATCAAATTTTTTTAATAGTAAAGTTTGGTTGATTATAATAAATATTTTGTTTGGTCCAACCAAGTATTTTGGTTGATCCAACCAAATATTCTTCCATCACTTATGGATATTGAGGTTCGATTGCCTGCACCGGTGTGAACCCTGCGAACTAAAGGTTGTACTTACGTTCAAAATGTTCTGCATACTGTAGCAGACTCCAGTTTTTTAATAAGGTTGACACTGTTAGCTTCCAGTTCGTATTACTCATTTTTTTCTTACAAATTTACAACACGAAGCACGATGCAAAACTTTTTGGCGTGCAAACTGTCCATCAGCGTAAGCTGACGTCATCTGTTTTGGTATGTTTAGTGTAGTGAATGCGAGGATCCGGTTGAATGAAACAAATTATTTTGCTACTTTAACTAAATTATTGTATAATAAATATTATATTTCGCTCAACACATTTATTTGGTTGAATCAATCAAACATACTTAAATAAATAATTACTTTGAATTGATCAAATTCATTACTTGTTTTCTCATAACTAAAGGTTTATTTTCGTTCACTAATTTTTTTAGTTTTAACAAACAAAGCAGGTTGAACAAACTGGTTGAATTAGCGTAATCTTTTCTCTAAATGTTGGACTACTTTGTTAAACATTCACTTCTTCGTTGAAGATTCATAATTTTAGTTAAAAATGCATCTAATTATTTAAAAATTATTGTATTTCGTTAACGTTTTTTTTGGTGAAAAATTAATTATCTAGGTTGAAAATACACCGTTTTTGGTTGAAAATTTATCCTTGCGGTGGAAAATTCTACTGCTTGGTTGAAAGTTGGACTACTTTGTAAAAAAATTTTTTCTTTGTTAAAGATTCATAATTATAGCTTAAAACCCATCTAATTATTAAAAAAATTAACGTATTTTGTTAGAAATTTGTCTTTTTGGTAAAATATAATTCATCTAGGTTAAAAATACACAATTTTGGTAACAAATTTAACTACTTCGTTGAAAGTTGAAGTGCATGGTAATCTTATGTATGATGGTATCATTCTTCAGATAAAAAATTGTCTCCACAAAGAAACTGTTTTCTATGTTAAAAAATTAAAAATAAGTGTATTTTTTACCAAAATTGTTCATATCAATAACAATTGTTGTTGGGTGATGATTTGTGTCACAAAATTATTCTCGAGATAAAAATAAACGATACCGCAGAAAAGAAACATTCTCTTGTCAAAAATGCGACGTATGGTGAA
Source organism: Amphibolips quercusostensackenii (assembly GCA_032357855.1). NCBI lineage: Eukaryota > Metazoa > Arthropoda > Insecta > Hymenoptera > Cynipidae > Amphibolips > Amphibolips quercusostensackenii. The sequence goes on along the minus strand of JAUELO010000083.1, from coordinate 145,985 downwards.
TTTTTTTTGTAAAAGTTGATCACAATAATTAAAGTTATTGTGAAGCAGCAATACATGTATTCTCTGGTCATATTATTTTGCTGGGAAAAAAGTGACTCCACTATAGAAAAAATATGATTTTTTTACATCTACAACTTTAATAATCAATGGGTGATTTTTTTAAACAGTATCAACCTATCTTGTTAAATTTTATTAGCCTGAATTAAAAAGAAAAAAATATGAAAATCGGGTAAGAAATATGACCTCTGGTACTAAGTTAGAGATATCAAATAATATTCCTAACTTTTATTGCTCTGTAGCTGATTCTTTCAAAGCAAAATAATTTTTAAGTAAAATGTTGAATGAGAATATGGCAATTTTAAGGCTTTCCATCTTAACTTTTCAATAATGTTCAAATTTTGAGGGCACACTCTCTAAGTTCTCCTTGAATTCAATGGGCCCTTAAGGTCTCAGCGACGAAATATGCTGTTCTTTGGAGAAAATTAGGTTGAGAAATGCTGTTGCTTGAAGTGCTGCAGTTTAAAATGCTACAGCTTAAAACTTTCAAGTATTGCAGTCTGAAAGTGTAATTTAAAGTGCTTTAGATTAAAGTGCTACCGTTTAAAGTGCTGCAGTTTAAAGTTCAGGCTGAGATCAGCAATTAAAAAAAACGGTTTTATTTGAAGAAGAAAAGAGCTTTTCGATGGGTTCCTAAATTACGAAATCAAATGAAATCAGAATGAAGAGCACTTTGAATTTTGTTTGTTGGGAAGGATAAGACATTGTATTTGACGCGACTGACATTGTAGGGTTTTGGACTCAATACAGTGGTATTCCAACATGTTTGTGTTTCTCACGATACGATTACAAGTGACTTGCACGCATCTTCCTGAGCACTCTTAGCTTCCATTCTGTACGGTTACCCACAGCAAGAATATCTCCTGTCGTGTAAAGGCTCCTCGAAACTTCTTGTTTTCGACCTCGTCCACTTCACTTCTTCAGTTATCAATCCAACACAAGCGGAGCCAGAACTGTTGGACGTTGAGGGCTCGAAATCAAAGCTAATGATATCAAGAAAGAAAATGCAAGAGATCACTCAGTTCGAAAATAGTGAAGACCACTTGAATAAAATACGAAACATGGCCTTTGTTCTGCATGATATTATGTTCTAGACATTTTTAAACCTAATAATAGTCGAGAGAACAGGCACCCAGATTTTATGTATAAGCAGTTTCATGCATAAGATTTCATATATTTATTATTCATATTGTATATTTCAATGGAATGATATAATTATTTTGTGCTACATCCAATTACTATAAAGCGCATGGTGCCATTTTCGATTATTTATCAGAACTATTTCGAAATCACTCGAAAGAATGTGAAACTATTTTTGTCGGAAAACCCACGTTCATAATTGGATAAAGCTGACGTTCCTTTTTCTTATTTGAAATAAAAAGTCTGCAAACTTCAGGATTATGAAAAATGTAAAGTTAAATAAATTATATATTAATAATAATGACAATAATAATGGAAAAAAGTTGCTCAGCAGTTTGATATACATAATATAACGTGTAGATTTTTAAAGATTTTAAAAATAAAGAAGCTTTTTAAGATCTTTAAAAGGTTTTAAGATAATAAAAGAAAATTTCTTAAAGTTCTTTGAAGATTTTAAACTGATGAATATTACAGCAAAACTTTCTCATCAGAGTGCTTAAAAAGTTTTATAAATTATTCAAGTAAGTTGGAGAGACATTTAGAAGTTGAAACCAAATTCAGAATTAATTTATAAGTTGAAAACATTTTTAAAAAGTTTTTAAAAATATACATTTTTGAAGATTTGGAAATAAAATTTGTGAAGCTTTGTAAAGATTTCGAAGGTAACAAAATTTTCTTAAAATTTATGGAAATATTTAAACTGATTTTTAATTTTTATAAATTAACTTTAAGAGAATATTTGAAAATATTTCCAAAATTTCCATAACAAAATCTGAAGGATTTTAAGGCAATTTTAATAATTTTTTAGAATTTTAAAAAAAATTTGGAAAAATTCGAATATTTTTAAAAGACGTTTAGAAGGTTTGAAAGTTTTGGAAGTAGTTAAAAATAATTTTAAATTTGACAAGATTTTCAAAAATTTGAAACAATATGTAAATTTTTGAAGATTTCGACAAAAAATGAAAAGGTTTTAGAAAAGTTTGAAAACGTTCAACAGAATAGAAAACTTATCTTAAGATTCCTGGAAAAATTTTTTATGATTTTTTATTATGAAACAATAATTTTTATAAAAAATTCAAAAAGGTTTTAAAACATTTTAAAGGATTTCTCAAATTATTGTCTGAAACTTCTGAAGACATAAGGGAAATTATTTTAGTTTTTAAAGATTTTTCAAAATCTTAGGAATACTTCGAGTCAGTTCAAAAAATATCCTTCAAAGTTCTAAAAGTCCTAAATATATTTTTAAAGGACCTGAATATTCACTCAAATTTTTTAAAATCCTGAAAAATAAAAAAATCATATATTTATATAACCCTAAAAACGAATAAGCAAATAATCGTAAAAAAGGAACGTTTATTGGAAATTTTTATTTTGTATTTGATTCAAAATTCGTCTTTTTGGTTTGAAAATAATTCTGTTTTTGTTAAAAGTTTCACTTTTTTTTTCTTAAATTCGTTTTTCAAATAAAAATGCAACTGGTTAAAAATTAATCCTTTTGCATTAAAGATTCACCGTTTTAGTTAAAAATTTATCTCGTCGGTTGATAATTTAACTATTTCGTTAAAAATTCGTCTTTTTGTCAGAAAATAAATATTTTTGGTACCAAATTCATCTATTTTAATAAAACATGGCATTTTTTTACATTCTTATCAGAGAAGGTACTAGATTTGTGTAAAATTTGACCCCCCCGGTTTTTGTCAAATGTCCACGTTTTGAGACCCGCTAAGCCCGACGAATGTGTCTGTCTGTATGTCTGTCTGTAAGCACGATGACTTTAAGAAAAATTCATCTATTAGGATTGGCCTTTGGTATACTATCCTAGTGTCAAAAACTAAAGTTCAAGTTCGTTAGCCAGCCATTTTGGATAAAAATTCAAAAAGTGAGCACATTTAAACAATTTTTGAGGTTACTTTTCTCTATATTCAAAAATTCTATGAACGGTTATCAGTAGTACTCAAAAAGAGAAACAATTTATAAAAAAAAATTCCCGGAGTTATAGCATTTTCAAAATCCAAAAAACAAATGTAAATGAACATTTTAAGCCAAAAATTGAACGATATGAAAAAAGTCCTAAGAAGACAAATTTTGCATTTTGAACACCTGATAAAATTATAATAATAACTTTTTGAATTTTCATCTTTTTTTTATGGAACTTCAACTACTTAGTAAAAAGTGAAACTACTTTGTTAGAAAATTAATCTTTTTTGCTTATGACTTATCATTTTAGTTGAAAATCCTTTTATTCTAAATTTAACTAGTTTGTTAAAATTATTTTTGGTGACTATTAATTTCTTTAACTGAAAATGTAATTAATCCATGTTTGGTTAGAAATTTATTTTCTTCAGTTGAAACTTCAATTATTTATTTGAAAATTCCTCTATTTTCTTAGAAATTAAAATTTTTGATATGAAATTATTATTGCTGGTTAAAAATTCATATTTTTCATTAAAAATTTAACTATTAGGTTGAAAATTCCTTTGACATTTGAAATATTTGTTTGATATTTTTGACAAATTTGCTAGAAATTAATCTTTCTGTCTAGAAAATTAAATTTGAAATCAAATACAAATTTAGTAATTTGCATATGAAGAGCATATAACACGAAACGCAAAGCGCACTATCAATGTATTTCGGAGCGCGAAGCGCGACGACCAAATCGCGTGCCGTAAGCGGCACTTTTTCCAACTTTTTTGTTTATATTATACGGTGTACAGAACCAACCGTGTGGCGCGAGGTTTATATGATTTTTAAATTAAATATCGAGCGCGAAGCGCGACCGTCCGGATGAGAATGTGTTCCTCAAGGTCGATAGAACCTTGGGTAATAATAATTGTAAGCAAACTTGTAGATATAATTAAGGCCGATAGAGCCTTAAGTAAATAAATTTCCTTTTTAATCTCAAATAAAAACAAATTTAACAATTACTTTAGTCGTAGAGGTTTTGATAATTTTATAATATTTGCAAGAAAAATGCTTTTTTCTATC
>JAUELO010000083.1:63239-77149 GCA_032357855.1 Amphibolips quercusostensackenii | reverse complement strand
TGCATACGTTTATATGTATGTGTACAGGTAAATATGCTTTTGGTGTCGTGCTCAGAGGACGACCACTGCGCTGCTGAAAGCTGGTGACCTTCACAGTGTACTCCACCCAAATACGATTCTTTCGATTTCACCGAGTGACTCTCGCCTACTTCACGTATTTCAAGAAACCTCCGCCTTTTCTCGTTTTTTTCGCTTAAATACCAACTGAATTAACAAAAAACAATAAGACAATGTGAATACTTTCTCTCTTCAAAACTAATTTTTTTCTGTTTGAGAACTATTTTTTTTATGAACATTGAACTGTTTCATTTTTTATTGAATATTGATATCTTTAAATAAAACTTAATCTTGTATAATTAAAAATTCAACTGTTTCGTTGAAAATTTATATATTTTGTTTAAAAGTCGTCCTTTTTCATGAGAAATTAATCTTCTTGGTTGAAAATTTTTCATATTTGATCATAAATGTAACTTTTTTGTTAAAAATGAATTAGTTTAGGTTAAGTATTCAACTATTTTGTTAAAAATCACTCTTTTTTTATTGAATCAAACTGTTACTTAATTTAAATTAAAATCTATTTTATTCAAATATTAAATATTACATGTTTCGTTGAGAATTCAGTTTTTCTTTTTGTTGAAAAATTAACTGCTTTGTTTGAAGTATAACTACTTTATTAACATTTGATTTTATAATTTAAGAATTATCATTTTGTTAAAAAATTTATCTATTTTTTGTAGACTCATTTTTTTGTTTAAAATTCATATTCTCTGTTTGAAACTTCAACTGTTTTGTAGGAAATTCGTCTTTTAGTCTTGAAAATTCAACAATATTATTGAAAATTCATGTATTTGGTTAAACATTCGACTTTTTTGGCAGAACATTATTTTTCTGGGTGGAAAATTTATCTTTTTCGTTGAAAATACAAATATTAGGTTCAAAAGTAATCTTCTTTGGTTGGTAATTCAACTATTTGAATAAAAGATGAACTCCTTTTTGAAAATATATCTTTTTAAGATTCATCTCTTTGGTTAAATCTTTAAATATTTTTTTTTAATTTTTCTCTTTCAGATAAATTCAACTGGTTAAACATTTGTCTTGTTAAAAATTAATTTTTCAATTAAAAATTTAATGATTGCGTTTTTGCTTGAAAAGTTCATTTTTTTATTGAAAATTTGTCTTTTTGGGTAGAAAATAAATATTTTTTGTTAAAAATTTATTTATTTGGCTAAACATTCCACTATTTTGTCAAAAATGTTTTTTTTGTGGAATTCAACTTGTTGGAAATTCGTTTTTTTGTTGTTGTTGTTGTTGAAAAGTAGTTGTTTACAGGCCCTAACTACGTGTACCAAAATTTCAGTACGAATAACTAGATTTTTGCAGTACAAATATGGAGAGCTGAAAAGGGGTTATTTGCACCAAAATTTCGGTACAAGTAACCGCATTTTTTCGAAACTTGTCGACACTACCTTTTTTCAATTAGAAATTAAAGTATTTCATTTTTGGTTGAAAACTTGTATTTCAGGTAGAAAATTTAACCATTTAGCTTAAAATTCATGTATTTTGTTGAAAATTTCTCTTTAGTAGGAGAGTAATCTTGTTGGTTAAAAATGCAGCTATTTCATTCAAAATGTTACTATTTTGGTGAGAGTTTAATTATTGCTGTATAGATTTAAATATTTCATAAATTCATTATTTTTGGTAGAAAATTTGATTTTTTTATTGAAAATTCGTCGTTTTGCATTGCACGTTCATCTTTTATTATAGAAAAGTCATCTTTCTTGGTTGCAAATTCATCCATTTGTTTGAAATTTGCACCTTTGTAGGTAGAAAATTCAACTACTTTGGTGAAAGATTGAACTATTTTAATTAGAAATTAAATTTTTTTGTTCGAAATGTAATAATTTTATTAAAAATTAAACTATTTAGTTCAAGCCGTTTTTTGGTTGAAAATACAACTTTCTTGGTTTGAAATGATCTATTTTGTTAAAATGCAACTGTTTGGTAAAAAATTAATGTTTTTGTCAAAAATTTGTCCTTTAAGTTTGAAAAATTATGTTTGTTGGTATAAAATTTTGTTTACTTGAAAATTTAACTTTTTGTTCAAAATTCGATATATTTCGACTTGAAATCTTATACCAATTCAACGCGCTTTATAATAAATTTAATATATCACTTACATCTATTTTATTCATAATAACTTATTCCACTATTATTTACCTACTTACGGGGATAAAGGGGGCAAATTTCCGTCCATCAAAGAGGGGGTGGTGAAGGTTAATCACAGCTCGAAATTGGTGACGTAGTTTATGGGCGGCTGGTGGTTCAGCCTCAACAAGCTAGAGCCACTAGTTTTTACATGATTCTACAAGAATGAATTACTATCTTTAGACAAAATATGATTTCAATTAACTAAAACATTTGATGTAAATAAAAGAACAGTAATATTCTTAGTCGGTGTATTCTACGTGAATAATTATTCCTAGAAATGTCTTTGCGGATGCTGTCCTGTCTCCAATCTCCATGCTGAGTAATAAAATCGAGAAACTTTAGAGTTGCAAACCTTCCCATTTCGCATACTAATTAAACGCATCCATATAAGCACTCTGAACCGCTTTTAGAATCTTTCTGTGTGTAAATTTTGTCACATACACTTATACGCAACTAGGCGAGGTGACTTTAAGGTCGTATGGCTCAAGAGTTTCTTAAACTTAAAGACTTGAACCATAGACAAGTCATGGTTCTTACCGCGACGCGACGCGTAACGCGATGTAGCTTATTGCCAATGCATTTTAAGTAGTCTACGGGTCTCGTATTGTGCACCTGTGAATGGGTCTTACATTTGCCATTTGACCGCCATACCCTCTTACGCCCATATGAGGCAGTACTTAAGTCGTTTTTGCAAAGCTTTTGCTATTAGATTTCTATGTAGGGTCATATTGCTTAAATTTAAGTAATATTGCTTGCTGAACTAGAACTATCGTCAACTATTGTAATTATGAATCATTTCAGGGTAATTATGTACTAACGTTTAAGCTTTATGAGGCGCATTTGGAAAAATATACAACGCTTTTTTTTCTAACAATTATTACACCTGCCACTTAATCCCCTACATAACGCTTTTTATATACACTAGGAATCTCATATAAAGTATTTATTTTGAATTTAGACGCATGCTAATAGCTGACGCAACTAACGTGCTCAGGGTACTGCCCGCTTGTCGCTACGCCACTGTTTGTCACGCATGGCTGAACACCGCATCTCTCTCAGTACCACGGTCCCTGAATTATTTGAATGCTGAGGACTAAAATTCTAGGAACGACTTGAATGGGGGTTACTTAAATGGGATTTCGATTGTCGTGAGTATTTATAATCTTGATAAGTGATTGACTATGATTTATTTCCTTGTTTGTAATAAGACTTTCTTTATATTTCATAAACAATAATATTTAGATATATAGTGAAATCCTATTGAGAACAACAATTTTCTTCGCTAAGTTATAGCCTTGATCCATAATTACCAACCAAGGGTGGATTCCGAGAGGGGTGGTTTGGCTGGTCACCCCCAACCCTAAATGTGAGAGACCAAATTTGAAATTTAAAGATTTGTATATCAGGTACATAAATCACATCAAAAATTATTTTTAGTTTTTGTTTTTTAACATTTTAAACCACTTACCCGCCTTTGCCAGGGTCCCTTAAGTTTTAACCTACACCCTAACACCCTACATAAAGTTATTTTTGCACAACAAATTTTTTGCGTGAATTTATTTAAGAGGAATCCAAAAATTACGTAGGAAGGTTTATGGAGTGTGGGGGGGGGGTGTGATACTTACTGTTTCTTATGAATTAACAAAATGGTTTAACTTTCAAACACGTATTTGTGACTTTTCAAAAAAAGAATATGAATTCACAAAAAAAATGTTATAGTTGATATTTGAAACAAGAAAGGATTTATATTTTTTTTAAACAGTTGCGTTGGACAAAAAAGACGAATTTTCAACAAAATACTTAAATGCTCACCCAAGCAAAATTTTTCAGTCAATGAAGAGAAAACATTTCATCCAAAATATATAATTTTCACCTAAAATCATATGAATTTCTAACATAGAAGATTATTTTCTACTATAAAGATGAATCCTCAACGAAACTCATAAATTTTGAACTAAATAAATATATTTTACAATTAAAAAGATCTATTATCAACTTCAAATAGAATATTAAAATTTTTATTTAAAAATTATAATTTTGAATGTCTACAAAACAGTTGAATTTTCTACCAAACTGTTCGGTTTTCAAAACATAAAAACTGATTTGCTGTAAAAAACAGTTGAATTTTCACCTCTCAAATATAATATTTTAACAAAAGATATAATTTAAAACAAAAAACTTGAATGTTTCAACTAAAAAAATCAGCTTATGATCAAATATAAAATAGTTTATTTTTTATTTTAAAAAATTAATTTTTAATCAAGAAATAAATCTTCTACAAAACCGTAAAATTTGCTGCCACACAAATGAATTTTCTACCAACATGTTGAATTTCCAAAACAAAAAGAACAATTTTCTGTACAAAGCAGTATGAATTTTTAAACTCGCTCGCAAGTTTGAGATACTTCTTGCCTCGCGCTTCGCGCGTGGCTCTTTTCAGTTTTCGCACCTCGTGCTCGGCTTAGATAGAAAGATATTTCCTTGCAAACATTTTTTAATATTCAAAACCTCAACGTTTGAAGTAATTTAATTTTTTTATTTTAGATTAAAAAGAAAGTTTATTTACTTAAAGCTCTATCGGCTTTGAGGAACGCATTCTCATTACAATACCCGCGCTTCGCGCTCGATTTTTCATACGTATTTATATAATTCTCTGATAAGCTATATAATAACATTAATTTTTTGTATGTTTTCGGGCACGGCAAAATTTCTGCACGATTGCGATAAACTCTGATTTAATTATAACATTATCGGGATGATTTGCGTTCATTCGCACTTCCTTTCAAGTCGAAAGAAAAACTTGTAACTTCTCAAACAACAGTTTTGGTTTAACTTACTGAAGTTGCCACTGAACAAGCTTCAATAACATTTAGTTTAACCAAATTTTTCGTCATCTACCAATTTTCTTATTCTAAATTCTCGCTCGCTTTGTCAGTTTTATCGCTGTTACATGCTTTTGGTTTGATTACTTCAGTTTTATGTATAGAGGAGAAATAATTTACTTAAAGTTCTATCGATCTTAAGAAACACATTCTCATCCGGACAACTGCGCTTCGCGCTCGATATTTGATTAAAAAATCTTTTAAGCCTCGCACTCCACGGTCGGTTCTGAGCACCGTATAATAGAAACAACAAATTTTCAGCGCGCTTACGGCACTCGATTTGGTCGTCGTGCGCTTTGCGTTTCATGTTATATGTTCTTCATGTACAAATTACTAAATTTGAATTTGATTTTAAATTTAATTTTCTACCAAAAAAGCTGAATTTCTGGTAAAGCATTTTTTTCTGACCTAATTTTTTTTATCTTGTGTTGCTTAGTTCAAAATTTGAATTTTCGATCTGAATAGCATTTTAGATAGTTAAAAAACCATTCTGCCTGTGACAAAATGTGCAAACAAAAGAATGACGGTTTTTAAAATTTCTTTTTTGTATATTATTTTCTTTTTTGAGAAAAAACCTACGGAGATGCGGGTTTTTCAAAGTTTTTAAAATTTTCTTCGGATTTTTACTGGTAAGCAAATGATAATTAACAGACATAAAAAATAGGGTGGGTCGAAAAAGCAAATTTTGTTTATGTGAAAAATCTACGGAACCAAGATGTTTATGTATGCTATAAGTAGTTAACCCTAAAAATTTTGTGCCGATTAAAAAATAACACAGCTATTACAGGAGTATATAAGATTTTAACAGCAAAGAGCTTACAATTTGTCTTATATCCTGATACAGTAATAAATGTGGATGATTCTTGCCTATCATAATTTTTAATTTATATTAATTAATCGTTGCTTTATTTTAAACACCCTTGAAATCCTTTAGAATAGTATTAAAAATCTGAAAAAAACATATTTTTGGCATCGTATTATATAACCTTAAATATGGGATCAAAAAATGAATAAGGATTTATTTGTATTGAGTTATGTCCGAAAATATGTACATGTGTTCTTCAGAAAAAGAAGATCTAATAGCTTCTTTTTTTTTCTTTCTTATTTTAATTTTTTGGCAACTTTCTGCCAGAAAGGGGTGTACCATGACATAGTAGGTATTATTGTTATATTTTTTAATTAACTAGAAAAGAAAAATTATAACAAAGCCGTAGTGAGTACAACTGCGTATTCTTTACAAGTCAGGATTGAATTTTTTTAGGTCTTCAAAATATTCTTTTGGTTGTTAGAGAAATAAAAAGTAGGAGGGAAAGAGAAAAAAGCTATTCAGTCTTTCAGTTTTTATTTTTTTTAATGAAATACGTAGAAATATTTTTAGTCATAACACATAGGAAAATGAAGCTTTTCTTAGTTTATTGCTCTAATTGAACAGGTTCCCTTTTTCCAGAAAGTGTGTGAGTTCATCAGATTTTTAAAACCATTTTAATAAATCTGAAGAGAGTATTCAGAATATATTGGCAATAATATAAACTACGAATTCTAGCAGGCAGCAGTCAAAATATTTTATAAATGCATCAGGCATATAACAAATTTTGCGCTCTTAGATGATTAAAACATCAAAAAGCTTGCCATTGTTGAGTTTTTCGAAATCGAAAAATTAAATTTTTAGGCTCACACCAAACCACGGAAATCATTGTTACAATTTCTTATTCTTCACCATGATTTATAAATAATTTATCATAAGGAATCTTTTTAAGATCCTGTGAATGGCGCTTATGTAACTAAAATTCAAATATAAATAATAATTCGTATTGCGTGATTTATTCGTGAGAAAAATCTTGCACCAACACGCAGTGGTCAATATCAGGAATCGGAAGGGTGGGAAGTAAGAGAAAAGGGTAAGGGGTAGCAGGGTGGCACATAGGAAAAGTAGGGAATGAGAAGTTGTGAAAGTGATGAGGACTGGGGTGTAAGAAATGAAAGTGCAAAGGAATATTGGTGGGGAGGGGGATAGTTGTGTGTTGGACTAAGGGGCAGGTGCAGTAGAGTAGAGGAATATAGAATATGATCGGATAGGTTCGGATAGGAAACGATAGGATGCAACAGAGGAGAACCGCGGGCGTGAGCAGAGGAAAGACAAGATTTTGAAGACTCAGTTAACGTGAGAACATGAAAATTCCCTCAAAAACTTTTATGGACCGTCCTATTGTACACTCTATACTCAAGAAAGTATTTAACATTTAGGAAGGACGTCTGTAAGGCCCACTACTAAGTGACACGGAACTGCGAATCTTTAACTGACTAGTGTCCACACATTTGTGTAAACGTCTAACCGCGTACGCGTCACTTTTCATGATGAAGCAACGCACCGAAAAAATAATGTGCATTAAATTTTGATAAATACTTAGCTATTCATGTTTGGAAACCATTATTATGATTCGGCAAGTGTATAGTGATAAGTCTATAAAAGATGCTTGAATTAAAGTGTAGCTTCGGCAATTTAAAAGTGTCGTACTGCAGGGAAAAATGATCCTCGCTCTGGCAGGCCCACAATGGCCAAAACACCTCAAAGTGTGAATCAAGTGGGAGTGTTTATAAATGAAAATCGTCTTTTAATAGTGAGAGAGAGAGATAGAGCTGTTAAAGGGAGATCTGGGGATTCCAAGAACTATTGTTTTGGAAATTTTATGCCAAAAAACGGTCTGATTTGTGTAACAGTAGCGACTGAGTTCTTTATCACGGCAATGCACCCGCCCATTCATTGCAGCTCATTCAGCAATTTCTAGGAAACACGGCCTTACACAACCTCGGCAGCTCTTATACAGTCTTAAGCTGGCTTCCTGTGATTCCTGTCTGTTTCCCAAATTGAAGTATTCTCTGAAAAGAAAAAAGATTTTTAAACCTGCAGGAAATAAAACAGAACGCGACGAAGCAGCTGTTTACTATTCCGAAATGTGACTTTAAGGAGTGTTTCCAAAAGTGGGAGGATCGCTCAAAGAAGGTTGTGGCTTTCAAAAGGGAGTACTTTAATACGGATATCATCTCCGTTAACCTAAATTAACTCTTACTTCTGGTACACCACAAGGTCGGGTACTTTCTAGACCGAGGGGCTATTCACTCTGAATTCCGCTGCAGTCATTGTAACATAATTTTAGCAATTTCGTGTGACTTCACTCGTAATTTCGTGAAGTCATTGGACTCTAGTTTTTGAATTTGTTGGTTGTTGACTTCGACAAATTCAAGCGATGACTGTCGAATTCGTTCTGACTTCGTCCTGACTTCATGACTCGGTTTGACTCTGTGCGTACTCTGTACACTGCAGCTCGATGCGAGGGGCACTCTGAAATCCCCCTGTCGACTTTTTCCTGACTTCATGGCTCGATTCATGTCTCCTTTTGACGCAGCGTGATGTCATAGCTACTTAATGTTAATAACTTTATTTTTTAACATAACATTGAAAATGTTAATAACTACTTAAAGCTAGCTAATGCTTTTCATAGCATTACCTGATTTCGTTACGACTTTACGCAAAAATTTAACGTTTAAAACGTTAGACTTTAGAGTGAATAGCCCCTTGATCCAGACAAACCTTGTAGTAAAACCTACTTCTGTGGCAAAGTTTACTGCGGTGTAAGCTGCCTCTGACAATAAAGTTTAATATCAATGATAAAAATAGTATAAGAGTTTGAGATTTCTCATTAAATAAAATCTGCAATCACTTCATAAAATTCGTTTTCCATCTTTCTGGTTATCCAGGTCCAATCATGGGTACCCAATAAGGTACATAGTCATAGATGCAAACACAACTAAACTGTATGTAAACGATGGAGACACTTAGGCTAGTAGATAGGTGCGGTACTGCACGGCAGATAGGGGCCAACCGCGGACGAATCTCTCTGTGATCGCTACCGCGATCTTTCCCAGAAGTTCGCGCATAAACCGCGCAAGTGCCGACAAATGTACCAGTATCCCACATCCAGTGAGCATGGTCCATTCCCATCAGAATCCAACTGTCCGAGTTTCATGAGCCCATATGTCTCCAGTATTTTGCCGCCACATGTACACTTGGATTCTCTTATATTCATAGCTTAAGATATCTGGATTGTACGGTAACTACGCTAATGGCAATAAAAGCTTGAATCATTCTTATAAAAACTCTTAGAGACGTCGTGACCCCAGATTACTTTATCTTGAATGGATAAACTAGATGCATGCTTTGCTGGACTCAAATAAACTTTTATGTCTATAGTGCACCTATATATGAAAACACAATGATTTCGTGAGGCTTAAGTAATCATTTCCTTATTAGTAATTACAGTCTTTATGTTATTTTCTATAAGAGTTTAATTCTTGTAGCCTAAAACTAGTTGAATGTAATCAAAGTAGAAAAATGTATTTTTCTATTGAAAGGAAAAAATATTTCAGTGAAAGTTATTGACGGGTGATGGACCACAGGTACAGGTATCTCGCAATTCTTTAACATTTTGAGTAGGAGGCTGTCTATAAACTTCATTACCAATTTGGGTAAGGGGAGGGGACCGCTTCAAAAACTTCAGTTGGTTTCTTAATGGAAAATTAAGCACGGTTTACAAATTTGATAAAAGATAGCCCTGCAACGGTGCAGTGCAATAATATTTTAATAAGTTCAAAAACGCTTTCATATTTCAGACATCAAGCCCTTTTCCCTTTTCAAAAGAATTTTTCATTTTTCCCCTGTTTTCTAGAAATGCCCTCTTTCACTCATTTTTTTACCTAAATGCAAAGTAAATTAATAAAACCTCATAAGAATATTTAACAGTCTTTAGTTAAAAGATAATTTTTTTCTAAAATCTACTATCATATTGTCTGTTGAAATTTATCTCGCTTGGGTAGTAGTTATACTATTTGGTTCAGAATTTAATTATTTTGTTGAAAATGCAACTATTATATGAAAAAAGACATATTTTTAGGTGAAAAATTAAGCTACTTGATTAAAAATTGAACTACTTTGCTACAAAAATTTTCTTTTTAATTAAAAATTTAGTTATATGTCTATTAATTTATATATTTTGTTCATGATTCGTCTTTCCTAGTTGACGATTAAATGTTTTGATTAAAACATAATCTTTTTAGTTGAAAATTTAACAAGTTCCAATAAAAATTATATCTTCTTTATAGAGAATTATTTTTTTAGCTGAAAATTTAATTCTTTTTTTCAAGGTTGAAATGTTTTTTTTCAGTTAAAATTTCATGTATTTTGTTACAAATACATTTTTTTTGCTAAACTCGATTGTTTTTTATTTTAAATTCAAACCTTCTTAAGTTCAAATGCTTGTTTTTTCTTCAGTTGTAAAATGAATTTTTAGTTAAAAATTGATCGGTTTTCTCTCAAATTCGTCTTTTTGGCTTAAAAATTCAAAAATTTGGTGAAAATTTAAATATTTCTTTCAAATAAACTTTTTTTGTTAAAAATTATCATTTTACTCTATTCTCCTGTTTATCTTTCTTTAAAAAAATTGTGATTTTTTTCTCCTGATTTTAAGAAACTTATCTGTTTTGTAGTTTTTTTCGCTTAAATAAGTACGAAATTGATAGATGTCAATGAGAAAATCCAAATATTTTTCGTTGAGAGCTTTTTCTTTTTAATTAAAATGACTTTAATTATATTTTTAGTTTAAAATTTATCTTTTTGGTAGGAAATTGAATTTTTTTGTTAAAAAGTATCCTCTTTGGTTGAAAAGTCAACTAGTTTATTGAAAATGCATCTTTTTTAGTTGAATTCTACGGTTTTTGATTTAAATTAAAATCAGTTGTTTTTAAAATATTAACTATTAAATTTTTCGTTGAGAATTTATTTCTTTTTGTTAAAAATGATTTTACTCTGTAGGGAATTCAGCAGTTTGTCTAAAAAGTAATTTTTTATGTAAAGATTCTTTATTTTAGCTGAAAATTTATCTCATTCGTTAAAAATTTACCTATTTTGTTACAAACCCATTGTTAAAAATTTTCTTTTTTATTGCAAATAACTTTTTTTAGTTTAAAATCAACGATATGGTGAAAAATTGATCTTTTTCAGTTTTCCATCCTTTGCAATCCAGAGTAATCTTCGGTAATTAGGAGTAATTGCGTATATAAAGGCAATCTAGAATAATCAGATATAATCGAGACCTAATTTTGACTCCACTAATGTATAGTGGCAATCGCGCTTCAAATCCAGGCTAAGGCAGATTTTTTGTTGGTCTTCAAAAAATTATTTGTCCGAAGTAATCGTTGAATATTAAAGTTCAATTAATTAATGCTCTAAATTTTCTTTTTTTAATATCGATTTGAATTCATATATATTTTGGACGCCTCTAGAATCTGTTACATCTGTTTTCTATAGTATTATACAGCTTTCTAGAAGTATAAAAAAAATCTCATATCTATGAAATACGTTTCAATCATAATTGACTTGTCCAATATTATCTCTCAATCATAAATTTATAATTATGGGACCAAATCCTAGATTAAATTTTTGAAGTCCGACGATCATTCTGTGATAATTAATCATGAGCGATTAATTTCTACAAAATAAAAAGGATTGGTCACCCCCATTAACTCGAACGTTTTTCAATTGAGTGCGAAAACGTTTAAAGTGCTTATCAAACCATGTCTGTTAAAGAGTGATGTACGGTAGTCGATCCATAATTCGATGAATCGTAGATGAAAATCCCGCTGGCGAGATCATCAGTTGGGTGCGACGATCAGTCATCATTTTTCTCGATTGATTTGTGTAATTACCTATTATTAATGACTTTGACGATTAGCTCAGCGCTATAAATGTTAAATTTACGATGAGAGAAAAGAGATGTACTATTCAGAAGGACTAAGATTGTCTCCATGTGATGAAATGATTTATTGAATTTTTCGAAATCTATAGATAACACACGCAAACAAAATAGGTTTTTGAAAATTATTATCTGGAAAGTTGAAAAGTGTTATGTTATTTTGATTTTGTTTAACATTTTTTAGGGTGTCTAGAGTTATCTTAATTTTAACAAGATTTTAGGATAATACTTTGGGCGAGATAATTATGTTCTAACATACCCTTGTAATTAAACTTCTAAAGGTATCCTAAAATCTGGCAAAATCTTTTGAAGACTTTTTTCTAACCCACCCTACTATCTTATATCGCTTTTCAAACACACATATCTTATGCATTCTCTAAGGTATGTGGCCTAAATGAAAATCCTGGTGAGATTGCAGAAAATCAAATAAACATAAATTTAATGTGATGATATATGACCGTGAAAGTTAATAAAAGATAATTCTCCTTAACTAAATGCCTGCACTTTAAGCTTGACATTTTGACTTGTTGGAACATGTAACTCTACGTTCACTGCAACTTTCATCACTTTGCATCATATTTTACATATCCAATCAGTAAAAACCACAAAATACTAAGATGCATAATCACAACACTAAAAACCAAATTGACGCAACTGACACTCAGGACAGTAGCCTTCAATTACACGTGCAAAGCAAGTGAACTGCTTTTAATTTTTGCTGTCTCCTTTTCAGACGTATTCCGAATAGAGGATGCTTACGACCATTAAACAACATTACGATTATAGCTGCACCTACGTGAACACCATAAAGCTCGATGGCCATTTTGAATTTTAACGATCGACAGGCTCGAGAGCCGTTCTTTCGCGGTTTACGTGGTTAGCTCGTAATATCTTAGAAAATGTTGAACTAAGGTCGAGGGGTACTAAGGAAAAAGTGTGCCAATACTACAAATGTCGGAAATAGTCCCTTAGAGAAATATCCTTCGTTTTCGGATTAATTGTTTCGTTTTTGATCTACACTACAAAAAAATTGTTGGATCAAAAAGAAAAAAAAATCAAACTTACTTGATTTGAAGAAACCATCATACACAATAAATAAATTATTGAATAAATTGGTGAACTATTGACTAGTGAAAGTTCCAAGAAGTTTTGTCAAAATGTTACCTTCTGTTATTATATAGTATGTTTATATTTCTTGCAATGGAACCGTTCCATAATTATCCCCATTATGGATTCAAAAAAATGGTTTTCCTAGCACCAGAAGCCTTTTTTCCTCAAACAAGATTATCGCATCTCAAAATGTTAGGAGTAAAAACTATTTTTCATGTTTATGTCTGCAACTTTTGTTAATGTCATATTATCGTGAAGTGAATAACTATGACAATATACAAGGAAAATTATTGAAAACCAGAGTCAGATGATTTTTGTGTTTCAGATAATTTACTTAATTTCTGATCACCAAATATGTCTAATATTTTATGCTTCTAGTTAAGCAAAGAAGCTAATTCTTATACTAAATACAAGAGGTATTTAGGTATTTCTATTGGAGATTTTTCTCGCAGTACTTAGAATTATGCATTCAAGTTCCTATTGGGGCCAAACTTCATTATTTAACTTATGTTTTGAAATAATCTCGGAGATTTTTCACTTAAAAAAAATTATCTTTCTCGACAATCATAGGGAGAACGTGCACACATGTACAGAAATCGCCATGTATATAACCGTTCATCGACAGGGCCAGATCCAATGTGTACTATCTGGTCCCGATAGAAAGAATTCTGTGGCCCTGACTCGAACCAGACCAGGCTATGTGCTGTGACGTCATCTAAAATTTTTGCAGCGCAATCTTAAGTTATTTGCGCTATATGTAACATAACCTCGAATATAACCTTATTTTTGTTTTCCTTCGAGGTGTTGTGTTTTAAATGTGCTAGGAGTGCTCGAGCGTATAATTTATTATTAACATATTATTAATTAATACCAAAACTGAAAAGCACACTGCGAGTTCACAAAC
>JAUELO010000083.1:39360-54394 GCA_032357855.1 Amphibolips quercusostensackenii | reverse complement strand
TCCAAATGCTTAATCATTGATGTTTTTAACCTAAAAAAATGTCTATGTTAACATTATTTTATTTATTTGCATGCTTTTAATTTGATGTAAAATATATATTAAATTTTTAAAATAAAAAATTTTAATTATTAACCGAAGATTTTTTTAATCTAATTTATGTTATAAGGTATATACGAGTATTATGAATTTGTAATTTGGTTTAAAAAGATTATATTCTAAGATATTAATTTTTATATGAATTTCTTTTAATTTCAATCATTTAAACTTTATTTGTTTAATTTCAAACATGTTTAATATAATATTGTACAAGTATATAACGGAAATAGTTAAATCCTTAATGTGTCCACCTTCATAGCAGCTAATGTTTTGGATTTTAATTGCTTATTGTATAAAAAATTCAATGAAAAATTGTTCCATTTCAGAAGCTCAGAATTTTAAAAATTATTATTATATTACATTAATATATTTTGAAAATAATTTTAATATTATTTTGATAAACAACATAAGAATCGTATACGTTATAAACAAAGCTTGGTCGCTAACGACCTAGTCGGCATAAATGGGCTTTACAGTTGAATTTTCAACAAAAAAGTTGACTTTATGCCACAAAAGACAAATTTTTAATTCAAAAGAAGAAGTATTTAACTAAAATGTTCAATTTTCGACCAAAGAAGAAGACTTCAAGAAAATAGTTAAATATTCAACAGAATGCTAATTTTGTTTAGTTTCATTTTTGACCAAATAGTAAAAATATTAACTCACAAAAATGCACTCATAAATAAACAGGTTTATTTTCTACCAAAAAAGATAAATTCTGGATAAGAATATGATATTATATAATAAGATTATTTCAATAAGAAACATGAATTTTTAACAAAGAAAGATGCTATCATAATAAATGCATTTTCAATCTTAAAGTAGGAATTTTCAACAGAACAGTTCGATTTGCGACAAATAATAGGAATTAATGAAAATAGTTAAATTTTCTGCTGAGAAAGATGACTTTATTACCATAAAGTATTAATTTTCTTTCTATAAATATGAATTTAAAACTAAACAGCTGAATTTTCCACCAAATAAGATGACTTTAACAAACTAGTTAAATTTAAAAAAAATATATATTTTTGACCGAATAATTAAAATTTTAAACAAATAGACGAATTTTTGAGATAGAAAAATTAATGTTTAAACAAAATCGATTAATTTTCTACCAAACAGTTGCATTGTACACCAATAAGGATGCAATTGCAACTGAAAAGATTAATTTTTGAGCAAAAATAAAATAATTACATTTTCACTTGAACAAATCAATTCTCAGTATATAAATTTTTGAGACAATGGTTAACTTTTGAACTGAAAAAATGAAGTATCAAACAAAATAATGAATATTTACAAACAAAAAATGGATTTTTGACAAACTAAATAGGTAAATTTTTAATTAAAAAAAAAAGTTTTTATCTGATAATGGAATACCTAAATTTTCAGTTAAAAATGAATTTGTATCAAAGTAGTTCAACCTTCATCCTAGAAGTTAAATTTTAAACAAAGAAAAATAAATTCTCAACGAAAAATATAATATTTAATATTTCACTTGAGACATATTTTAATATAAATAAAGAACAGTTAAATTAAACAGAAAATTACGAGATTTAAACGAAATACCTCAATTTTTAACCAAAGCGATAAATTATCAACTAAAATGCTGAATCCTAGAAAAAATTATTTTGAATCAAAAGAGTTCCACATTTATCTAAGCAGTCGAATTTTTGAAAAAAAAAAAAAAATTTCATACCTAAAGGAGATATTTACATTTTTAGTTGAAAATATTGATTTTTACAAAAAAAAAATTATTTGTACTAATTCAACCCAAAAAGGAATTTTTGTTTGAGATCAACAGCAGTGAAATTAAACCAAAAAAGGCGACATTTTGAACAGAGATTAATTTTTCATCAAACTGTTACATTTGTAACTAAAAATGAGGAATTTTCAACTAAAAAGAATCATTTTTAGCCAAAAGTTGAATACTTACATTCGTATTTTAAAAGAAACTTCAACCATTAAAATCGATATTTTAACGAAATTGTTAAATGCTTCACCCAAGAGATAAGTTTATTAACTCAAATTATAAATCTCTAACAGAAAAATGAATTTTCAACGCAGTAGTTTAACTTTGAAGTAAGTAGATGAACTTTGATCTAAAAAAAAATTAGTTTTCAACAAAAAGTATAATATTTGATATTTCAACCTAGAAAGATTTTGATTTGTATAAACAGCAGTTGAAATCATCTAAAATATAAAACTGTTCACTAAATAGTTAAATTTTCACCCACTGATATAAATTTGCAACTAAACTGCTGAATTAAAAAAAAAATAATTTGGACTGAATGTGTTTAACATTCAACTAAACTGTTATCTAAAAATTGTTAACTAAAAAAGATAAATTTTCAACTAAAAATGGAATAGTTATATTTTCAGTAACAAAATTAAATTTCACTAACAAAAGAAACGACCTTTTTACAAAATAGTTTAATTTTCAACCAAAGATAGTAATCTTCAACAAAAAGAATGAATTTTTAACAAAGCAGTTGAGCTTTCAACTAAGTAATTAAATTTTCGACAGAAAATGACTCTTCACAGAAATAGTTGCATTTTTAACCAAAGAGTAGAATTTTTAACCGAACGAGATAAATTCTGAACCAAAAATATAATAATAGACTTTTCAACATTCGGGCAAAAAACGAGAAAAAGAAGAAGATTCTTGAAAATGAGAAAAAAAGACGAATTCTTTAAAAAAGGGGAAAATATGGGAGTAGTGGACAGAGTGTGAAATCTGAAACATGAAATACGCAAGTGCTTTTTAAACTTATCAAGTTATCATTAAACTGCACCGTTGCAGAGGCATCATTCAAAAAATTTGTAAATTTGTTAAAATTTATCATCAGGAAACGTTCTTCTAGTTAAAAAGTCATTATTTTTAAACAAATAAATTTTTATTTAGTTACCTATTCCAGTAGTTTATTCTCGCAAAAACAAAAGTTAGAAGCTTCGCTTGTGGCGCCTCGTTTCCTTATTCTTCACCTAAGGTCCTGAAGCACAATATCCCTTTTTTCCTTTCACTTGAAGTTCATTTCAAACTGAATAAGTAGAAGTCCTTACATTAAGAAACAACCTGTGGCAGTTCATGACTAAGAATAATATTTCTCGGAAGCATCTATATAATTACTTTTTTACTGAAAATCGTTGAACAGTTCTTCAGACAACAATTCTTGAAACAAGAGTTCTCTTGACCCTGTGGTTTTGACTTGTACCAGACTTCAAAATGCCCCGTTTTCAAAGAAGCAGCTGCCGAAGATAAGAAACACTTCAGCCGTGTTATATAGCTTCACCTATTAATTACAATAATGTTTAGAGTCAAGTCTTATGTCAAAACTTGTTAACTGATTAAGGAACAAAAGAGGCGATAGCGGTTAGCGGGAGGAAACATAAATGTAAGTGCAACATTCTCTAAGCCTCTTCTCAGAAAATGTATCGAGCAAATGTAAGTAACCAGACATAATTTATAAATATTATTTTGTAAGAATTTTATTTTGTACAGAAGTATTATTTCCATGGAGATGTTACTTTCTTCAGTTAAAAGGGTGACAGTGCATACTGGCGTAGAACTTAAGCGCATAAAATTTTAAACGAAATAATGAAAAATCGTCTGAAGTTATTGTCAGATTTTATTGAATCACAAAAAGAACGCTAGGAATAAAACAACTATATTCAGGACAACTCTTGTTAAAGAAACGGCGTCTTAGAAAAACGCTGGACCTGACCCAAAAAAAGCTGTATAATTTTTTTATTTTTGAATTTAGGAAAAAACTAACAACGCTTTATAGAACCGTGAAACGAACGCCTGGAAAAAAGCAACCGTATCTGAGAAGACCCATATGGACATGACGAGGCTCCATCGGGAAAATTGTATGTGATATACTAAAAGCTGTATAAATTTTGTTAATTTGATTGTTATTTTGAAGTAAGATATTATTTTCCAGTCCTTTTTATGCTTTGTCAAGCCCTGACAGAAACATCCAGGAAGAAGCAACCGTTTTCGAGAAAGCCCTCATGAAATGGGCGAAAATCCGTTTAAAAAAATTTACACTAATCATAAAATTCTATATAATTTGTACAAACTTAATTTTAAAAAATAAAAATAAAAAGAAAGCACTGCTGGATAATTTTTAAGCTCCACCGAAAAGTGAAAAGAACATTCTAAAATGAGCAATCATTTCCGAGAAAATCCATATGAAAAGGTCGTTATCCTAGAAAAGGCGGGCCTTAGATACCTAATATCGTATAACTTCAATATTGTGTGACGAAAAATTGAAAATTTTATTATTTGTCCTTAATGAGATTTATAAAATCGTAAAAACAGCACGCAGGAAGAAGCAATAACTTCGGAGATACAAATGATGCGTCTGTACTGACCCTTAAAATATTTAATGGAGCTATTGGAAAAACACGTGACTTTTGTGACGATTTGTGACGTAGGGGAAAGGGGTTAACGCAGAATGCCACATCACACATCCAAAATATAAATGTGAATGACAAATTTATTGCAATACTTGAAAAAATGAAATTTAGTGACTTTATTTACCAAGTAAAGCATCAAAATACAGACTTCTTACTATTTTTCCTATTCCCTTCTTTGCCGCTTTTTTTAAAAAATTCCAGTTTTCACCTGTTTTTGATAAAATTTTTCTTTTTTGCGTATTATCGCCTAATTGTATTTTCGCCAATTATTTTTCGTTAAAAGTTAATTCTTTTGAATTGAAATGTCTTCTATTATATTTTTATTCCGATTTTATTTATTTTTGTCAAAAATTCTACTAGTTGGTTGAAAATTTACCCATTTTCTGGAAAATTTCTGTTTTTTGCTGACAATTTTTTTACTGAAAATTGAACTAATCTATTTTTGGTTGAAAATTCTACTCTGATTGGTTAAAAGTTGAATTACTTTGTTAAACATTTTATTTATTGGTTACAGATAAAAATATTTTGTTAAAAATTTGTTCTTTTTGGTTGAAAATGGAACCTTCTGTTAAAAAATTTAACTCCTTGTTGAAAAGTTGAACTGCATCATTAGGAATTCATTTCATAAGTAAAAGATCCATCTTGTTGGTTGAAAATTGGACTATTTTGTTAAAAATTTGTTCTTTTATAAGTTAAAAACTGTCTGATCTGTGCTGCTCGAGTTGTGCAGTAGAGTTATTCAGCACATGCAGTTGTGTAGTTCACTTCTACGACACTTATGTATGCACGATGGCTGCACAGTAGGGTTCTTCAGCACATACGGCTGCGCAGTGCAATTCTACGACATTTTCAAAATTGTGGCACTTGTGGATGCGCAGTATACTTGTCTGACACATGCGAGTGCGCAGTACAGTGTCATAAAACTCTAGCTGCACAGCAGAACTTTGTAACAAAGGCGGCTGCTAGGTGCGCTTCTACTGTACTTGTGAATGAACAGAAGATGCATAAAGTGCATGAGAGTGCGCAATATAGTTTTGTGTTACTCTGGCTGTGCAGTAGAGTTCTTCTGTGTGTGCATCTGCTAAGTGCACCTTTAAGACGCTTAAGTTGCACAGTACACTTATAAGTCATATAAAGGTACGCAGTAAAGTCTCATGGCACTGAGGCTGTGCAAATAGGTTCTTCAGCACATCCAGATGCACAGTGCAATTCAACGACATTTGCAGATGATTAGTAGACTTTCAAGAGACACAAAAGTACGCAGTATATGTTCCTGGTACTCTGACTGCACAGTAGAGTTCTTCAGCACATTGAGCTGTGCAGGCGCACAAGGGTGCACAGTACACAGTATCGTTCTTCAACACGTGTGAATGCGCAGTACGCTTTTCATAGCACGTAGGGATGCGCAGTATTATTTTATAGCGCAAAGGTGCGCAGTACAGTATGTGATACTGTATATGCGCAGTAATGTTACTCATCATATGCGACTGCGCAGTGCATAGTACAGTTTTGTGTTACTCGGACTAAGTAGTACAGTTATTTAGTATGTAGATATACGCAGTATTCTTCTGACTCATACAGATGCGCACTATAGTTATATAGCACGAAAGGCTGTGTATTAGAGTTTTGCAGCATATACTACTGTGCAGTGCAGTTGTATGGTACTTGATGATGCGCAGATGAATTATGAGGCGCATTAGGGTGCACCCTTTATGTATGTGGTAACTGAAATGCGCAGTAAAGTTATTTAGCACATACGTTTGCACAGTGTAGTTGTGCGATGATGGAAATTATGTCGTACATAATTGTGCGTGGTACAGCTATGTGGTACAAAAGGTTAATGCAGTGAATTTTTTCAGTACATATAGCTGATCATTATAGTTCTACGGCACTTAAGGATGCATAGTCGTCTTATATAGTTTCTACGTATGCGCACTATATTTATATGGTACATAGGGCTGTGAATTAGAGTTCTACAGTGTATAGTCTTGAGCAGTTTATTTCCAGAGTGCGAAGGATGCGCAGTATACCTTTGCCATACTTAAGGATGTGTAGTACCCGCAGTGTCGTATAACTCTGCAAGGTCCCAGATTCAAGTGTCCGGACTTATATAGCTGTATAAGATTTTCAAAAATAAATAGAAAATCCCTTTTCCAAAAATCAGTTGAATTTTAGTTTTTGAGTTATTAGGTTTATAAGCTGGACTAGTCAGGAGCGCAATACGTGTACGTGAGCAGGAGTCCAACCTTGAGTTAAAAAAGCGAACGCCGAGGTAGGGTATGCGACAGTCCCTGCACTACGTTGGACTCCCGCTCATGTACGGGCACTACGCTCCTGATTGGTCCAGCTTGAATTCCTAATAACTCAGAAACTTAAACTTCAACTGATTTTTGGAAAAGGAATTTTCGATTTATTTTTTTTTTTATAAAGCTATATAAGTGCAGACACTTGAGTCTGGGATACCCTGTATAGCGCAATCATATGTAATTTGAATTTTTTCGAAACCCTACTGAGTGCCATAATACTGCACTGCACAGTGGTATGCGCTAAATTATCCTACTGCGCATCCCGAATATCATGAGCATGTACTGTTCACCTTTATGTGCCGCATAAGTCTGCTGCGCATACACAAATATCTTAGAACATGACTGCGCAGCCACATGTGATAAAAAACATAACTAGATAGCCAGAGTATCATGGTCCTGTACCGCGTAACTTTTAGTGCCTAATAAGTCTACTGCGCATCCTCAAATGCCGTACAACTGCACCGCGCAGCCAAATGTTCCGTAGAACTTCAACTGCGCAGCTGCAGGTTCTAAAGCAATATACTGCGCAGTCCGAGTAACACAACATTGCACTGTGCACACTTATGCCCAGACAGTGTATCGCAAAAATGTATTTCGCACCCTAATGTGCCTTAAAATCCTACTGTGCATCCTTCAGTATCGTTAAAATCCACTGCACGACACATGTGCTGAAAAATTCTACTGCGAAGCATTAGTGCCACAGAACTGCACAGTGCACCCTTATGTACCTTACAAGTCTACTGCGCATCCGAAAATTTTTTAGAACTTCACTGAGAAGCCGCAGGTGCTACATAAATCTACTGCGCAGACATATTATCACAAAAATGTAAACTGAAAAAAAGGATTACTTGTACCAAGTGACTTTTTTTGGCTGAAGTAAGTGAAAGTCCTGCTTATTTTCAAAGAAATATTTATTTAAGGCAAATAAATATATGCACGTCGAATGGAAAAAATAATATTTTTCAGCCGAACGAATGTTCATAGGATTAAGTTAACATTGTTTGATACAAAAATACGACCTATTGGTCGGAGGGAAATATTTTTCTAGATGTAAGAAATATTAATTGGAGATAAGAACTATATTTTAAAGTCCAGGAAATATTTTACATGCTCAAAAAACGATTTCCCCACATCGAATTTTTGAATATTTTAAGCAAAAAAATATCCCACTGATTCAAAACAATATATTTCTTTGATCTAAACGATGCGCGAGTGCAATAAAGTAGCTTAGTACTTCAATTGTAGTACATATTTTTTTCCTAGATGAAAAACTGGATTCTTTCAGCCTGAATTATAATTGACATTGACATTACTAAACATATTTTATTAAAAAAATTTACGTAACTTAAAACCTTAATGAACATGAAACAGATAAATTCGATGAAAAATCCACCTTCAGCAGGAGTCGAACGTGCGTCCCTGGAGTGTAAAGTCTACAGCGATGACCACGACGCTGCCGCAAAATGAAAACTCTAAGGCAGCAAGCCGTATTTGACCTTTACCATAAATGCCAAAAAAAATATTTCTTTAAATCAAAAACATGTATGTTGAATTTAACAAAATATTTCTTTTATCTAAATAAGTATTTAATTGAAATAAATCATTTGATTCAATTGCGTACTAATTAATTTAAAGAATCGAACTCATTGTATCGAATAAATATTTCTTTGAATGGGTAATCAGATTTCAACAAATCTAGACTTTCTGAATCAAAAAAATCATTTTCTCGAATGTAAGAAATACTTCTTTTAATCAAGAAAATACAGCTAAAGAATTAATTTCTTCAGATCAACGAAAGATATGTGTCTGGTTTAAGTGAAAATTACTACTGTTAAAGAATAGTTGCTTGATGCTAAGAAATATGATTTGACTTAATGCATTTACTTGGTTCTAAAAACTATTATTTTACGTGTACTGCGCACCCTAATGTGCATCCATAAGTGTCGTAAAAATGCATTGCGCGAACGTATGCACTGGAAATTTCGGTTGCGGAGCACGAGTAACACGAAACTGCACTGTGTACTGTGTACTGCGCAGTCATACTATCACAAGCATGTACTGCGCAACCTTATGTGCCTTATAATCATACTGTGAATCCGTAAGTGTAGTAAAAATGAACTGCGCAGACGCATGTAGTGGAAAATCCTACTTTGCAGCCTTAGTACTACACATCTGCACTGTGCACTCTTGCGTGCCTCGTTAGTCTACTGCGAATTTGCAAATTTATTAAAACTTCACTGCCGAGCTTTATGTGCAGCAGAAATCCGCTGCGCAGCTGTAGTACCACGGACATGTAGTGCAACTGCGCAGACTCAGTACCGTAGACCTGTATTTTGCACCCTTTTGTGCCTTATCGCCTACTTCGCATCCCTGAGTATCGTAGAAATCCACTGCAAAGTTACATGTGCTGAATAACTCTACTTCACCTCCTGACCAACACACAACTGTACTGTGCACCTCCATGTACCTTATAAGTCTACTGCGCATCCGCAAGTGTCGTAAAATTGTACTGTGCATCAACATATGCTGAATAACTTTACTGTGCGGGTAGAGTATCACGGACCTGCACTACACTGTACTTATACATAGACTGTACTACACAGCCTTCAGTATATTAAAAGTATACTGCGTTGCCTTACGAACTACAGAAGTGCACAGCGCGGCCCTATGTACAGTAGAACTCGACTGCGCAGCCCTCTTGCCACCTCTCCTCACCTTTCCACATGTCAACACTCTACTGTACTCTACTTCACTCCAATCCACTGCTGCCTTGTAAAGCACTTCTGATAAGTCAATGCTCAAACTAATTCTGGAGTGATTGAAATTACTTTGACTGTGTAATTAAAATAAATTAGTAATTGGACCTTTTGTAATTGGCGGAAAATACAAATTACATACAAGTAATTTGTAATTTAATTCAATTGCAGTGGAACAAATGTAATTTCTCTGAAATGTAATTTAATTACATTAAAGTGAAATACATGTAATTTGTCGCTTGTGTTTGAAATACGTTGTGCCCAGCTCTGGAGAGGAGCCGCGGGCCGAGAGCGAAGGTACTGCACAGTCAAACGTGAAAAATAACAGCATAGTTGCATTACACGTTTATAAATCCTGGATAAAAGTTAAACTGTTTTTTATCAAATTAATCTTTTTGGCCTAAAAATTTGATTTTGTTTTTGAAAATTAAGTTTTCGGTAAGAAGTTTATATTTTAAAATTTAGAATTCCATTCGTTTCTAAAGAGTTCCCCTTTTAGGTTTAAAAATTAAATTTTAATTTGAAAATTCGTTTTTTTTTATTTAAAAATTCATCGTTCTTGGAATGAATTTAATCTTTTTTGGTTAAAAATTAAACTGTTTAAATAAAAATTAATCTGTTTGGGTTTATTGGTCAACTTTTTGGTTAAAATTGATTTTTTTCTAGTTGAATTGAACTACCTTTGATTTAAAATTAAAATCTTTTCTTGACTGGAATATGAACCATTATGTGTTTCGTTGAGAATCAATCTTATTTGATTGAAAATTCAACGACTTTATTTTAAGTTGCACTTTCTTGTTAAAGATTCATTTTTTGTTTAAAATTCATCATTTTAGTTAAACATTGTTAAAGATTCGTCTTTCTGAACAGAAAATTCAGCTTTTTGGACTACAAATTTGAATGTCTTTTGAAAAATTTGTCTTTTTGGATTAAAAATTTCATTTTTTGCTTAAAAATTTACCTATTTTGTTGAAAATTTATCACTATTGTCCAAAAGTTCAACTACTTTTTTGAAAAAAAGGATTTTTTTTTAGGTTAACAATTTAATTATGTGATTACAAATTCAACTATTGCGTTGAAAATTTTATCATTTTGTTAAAAATTTATCGATTTTGGTTAAAAAGTCATATTTTTCGTTAGTAAATTTCACTTTCTTGTTAAAAATACGTCTTTTTGTACTAAAAATCCACCTTCTGTGAATTAAGAATTTATCTTCTTTGGTATAAAAGTTCTTGGTTGAAAATTAAACTGTCATGTACAAAAATGGCCTTTTTTGCTTAAAGATTTGACTATTTGGTTAGAAATGGATCTCTTTTGTCTGAATGTTTAACTTTTTGTTTTTAAATACAAGTTTTTGTTATAATATTAATTTTTTTGTTAAAAATGTAACTATTTGATTAATAAAAAATCATCTTTTAGGTTGAACAATCAACTATTTTGTTAAAAATGAAATAAATTTCAACTTAGAATCTTAAGCGTATTATATTCAATTATATATGTTACCTACACATTAATATTATTTGAAACAACTAAATCCCTTATTATTCCCCTCTTTTAAAGAAAATTTTTAATATTTCCCGTAACTTAAGAGCATTTTGAGTTGTGAATTATGTTAAAATATTAGGTTTGTATGTTTTGTGTTTTACTCTAAAGATTTATCCAAGGGACTATTCACTTCAGAAATCTTGTTCAAAGTCCCTATTAAATAAAAAAATCAAAGATTCGGTATCACGGAAATTAGATTAAGGTTTGCAAAATTTCTAAAATCTCAAATTCAACGACTCAAAAATAGTTGAAAACCCGTTTTAAATCTTGCCGGAGATTTCGGAAAACTTTCAAATACTCAAAACTCTTCACAAATCTTGAAAGAATCCTTGAGAGATCTTGTAAAATGTATCGGCTTATAGTTAGAGATATGGAATCTCAAATCGCTCATTTCATTAAAAAAAATTCTGCGATCGCGAAAATAAAATTATAAAAAGTACAAAATCGTGACTTGCAAGTGGGGTCAGGGGGTGTTCACATTTGTGAAATTAACCTAGCGGGCTTAAGCTTTGTGTGATAATTTGTGATGAATGAAAAGAGGGGCAGAAAAAGTGTTCAAAAAAAAGTATCTCAGAAAAAATTTGGGGGTCAGTAATGTTGCTGCTGAAGTAAAAATTTGTATTCTTTAGAAATAAGAGTCAAATAGAACTCTTTCTTAGGGGTTCTTCCTAGTTTTGTGATGTCCAATATATAGTGACATGAATAAGATATGCAGTCGGTAAAAATTTTCAACATAACCTCACAAGCTGTAACATCTCATGTCCATAATCTTCCTTTCAAGAATGACTGATCTTTATAATTTTATTTATGTTATCAAATTTTTTACACTGAAATATCATTAAATCTGTATTATAACGTAAAATGGAACTAGTAAAATCTCCAAATTGAGTCCAGGCAGAAAATAAGTTCTGTACAAATAGTGTCTATTAAAACTCATACATTGATTTCCTGTGGAACCATTGATAATTTTGAATTTCTTTTCAGCAAGAGCGGTTCCATTTTGTTGCATCTGCATGAAAAGTAAAAATTTGTTCTAATATACATCCCAGTTTTTCTGTGAGTTTTTGAACGACCCTAAGTGGTTATTCTTGTTCTATTATAAACTTTAGGTAATAAACATGAAATGATTGGCTACAAGATGTGAACATATGTTCGCAACGTCGCGAACCACTGTAAGGATAAAAGCATTCTTGGACGTGATTAGATCACAATCAGCGGAGGTCGAATTCCCAGTGCGCGCACTTTTGCGCTTTCCGAAATTGTAACGAGATCGCTTGAGATGCCTCAAGTTACGCCCCAAAGGGTTTATCTTAATGTAATCCGGATCGGAAATTCGCTCGTGCTCGGCTTTCGCGGTCAAGATGAAGCCAGATGATGCTTTCAAGTCGCCGCGCTCGGTAAAATCGCAGCCCTTATCGCATGATCGAATATGACCCTCGACCTCCTCGTCGCCTATTGGCGGCGAATTGCATATCTCGCCAAGTGAGAACCTATTATCCAATGGAATCCTGAGGTTTACAAAGAGGAAAACAAAAATTTCAAAATTTTTTCATTAATCCAAAAACTAAGAGGTAATTTGTAGCGATGTAACTACGTAACTTTTTCACAGCCCACTTTCAATTCACCACTTAACCAATTTTAAATTTTCAGCTTTAATTTCTTGAAAATTCACGCCACATGTCACAATTGAGTTTTGGAACATCATCATTACGAAATCAAATTATGAACCAATAATTCTTCCTTTTGAGAATATCAAAAATCCTAGATGGTTAAAGTTTTTGTTGAAGAATAAACTTATGAATACATTTATAAATTAAAATACTAATTCTTTTATGACGAAGTATAGCATATGGATGAAAATCAAAAAGTTTACAATATGCTGTGTCCGAAAAATCATGTGTCCAAATAATAAGATTGCCCGGGTAGGGAGCTTCACGTGATGAATTTGTGAGGATCTTTTTTTGGGGTGATCGCTAGAGAGATTGATCAGCAACCTGAATCGAAGCAGTGTTGCGGAACGAACGTGTTTAAATAAGCAACGCGGGAATTCTAGATCAATCTAAAAAATCTATACCTACTCCCGAAATTAAATACATTATATATGCGTGAATGTCATACGTTAACGTGTCCCTGGCTACTTTTATCAAATTTATGGCGTTATATGTTTTAAATGATATCCTAGGTTCTGATTGTTGAATGCAGGTATTTTTATCAAAATTAATTGCAGGATTTGAAAAGAAGGATTTTTTTCTCCCTTTATAACTTCAGAGTTATAACCACTTTTTTAATGTCCGATCTTTAAGATATATGTTATCCAGTAAAAAAACAGTAATCCATGAATTTCACGACTTAAAAATATCATTTTTACATTGAGATTAACTAATAATTGAAGACTGTTAAAAACGCCTTAAGCCAAAAAAATTCAATTACATGTAAAGAGTTTTTATTTGACCAAAATAACCGAATTAGAAGCCCCAAAAAGACCGTATAATTATATTTTGCAAGATTATATTAAATTTCTTAAAATCCTGAAGAATAAATTAAAATATGTGCAGAGGATTGAAACCCCCTAAAAATCATTTAAACACTCGTAAATCTGATATAATGCCTTAAAATCTTTTAAAAATCCAATAGAATTTTCTAAAATATCCTTAAACCTTATTGGAACTATAATATCGTTCCATATCTTACGAAATCCTACGAAATTCTATAAAACTACATAAAAATTATTTTAAATATATTGAAATTATTTAAACTCGTCAACTTTCCTGAAATCTATACCCTGAAATATTTCAAATCTTTTAAAATACCTTGAAATTTGTTGAAGCTCCTCAAAATTCCTGGGAACCTTTCAAAATACCTTAATAAAGTTTCTTGAAATCTCCTTAAGTTATTGAAATTTATTGAAAACTCCGTTAAATTTTAAAACAATCTAAAATCTTTTGAATTCTTCTAGATCCCTACAATTTTTTGAAACATATAAAAATTCCTTGAAATTTTTTATCGTGCCCTAAAATATTTCAAATCTTTTGAAGTTCCTTAATATTTTTTTAAAATCCTAAAAATTTCTTGGAACCTTTAAAAATACCTCAAAATTGTTTGAACTTCCTTCATCTTATAAAAATCTATTAAAAACTCTTCAGAATCGTTAAAAAATACTAAAATGTGTAAAATCCTTCGAGATCCTTTCAATTTACTAAAATATATTGAAATTCCTTGAAATTTTTTACCAAACCGTAAAATATATCCAATTATTTCAATATATTTAAATCTATTGAAGAATTCCTAGAATCTTTTTAAATACCCTAAAATATTTTAAATGTTTTGAAATTACTTGAAATTTTTTATAGCTCTTAAAGATTCCTGAAAACCGTTAACAATACTCTAAATCTTTTTGAAATTCCTTTAAACTATTGAAATCTATTAAATACTCCTTGGATTTCAAAAAAAAATGCTCTTATCAAATTTTCATTGAAAAAATAAATGCTCTTATCGAGGACGAATGAAAATATATTTGTCGTGCCTGAGAATAAAGTACTTGACGCCAGTTTAAAAGTTGACATGTTTATTATGATCTTCACCATAGCTCACAAGTTGTGAGGTAAAAATTTCCGTCATGATATTTTATTCATTAAACCATTTTTTAAATTAAAATTTGAAATATACTTCTCCATTGGGATTGATTATCAATCACTAATATTAAAACTTTTTTTCATGATGAAAGAAATTAATGATGAAATTTATTTATCATATTAGAAATTTTGTTAATGCTTTAACCTTCAAATTTATTTGATTCCTATTTTTCAATTTGTTCGAAAACAGACGATAGTTGTTGTTGTGTCAAGTTCTTTATTTTTATTTACGAAAAATACGTTCTAATAGGGTCATCCACAAAAATTTGGTTTGCCTTAT
>JAUELO010000082.1:2810901-2821664 GCA_032357855.1 Amphibolips quercusostensackenii | reverse complement strand
CAAAAGATGAAGATGCCTATATATATATATATATATATATATATATATACTGGGATCTAAAAGAGATGTTTTTGATAAAGTTTCATTTAAGCATTCTCAGTGCAAAGAATAAATATCCGAGTGCGAATCACGAGGTATAAATATTTCCGAGCGCGAAGCTCGAGATCCAAAAGACGCGCGCCCTAGGCGCGCTTAAACTTGGGAGCCGCGCGCGCAGCGCGTTATAAAAATGTGCTTGCGCAGCAGGCAGATTTTTTTGGTTCAACTCAACTGTTTTTAAATAAAAATGAAAATATTTTCTTGGTTATAATATCAACTGTTGCACTTTTTTTAAAATTTACCCCCCGCCCACACGCAAACACTTTGTTCTACGTAATTTGTGGACAATCATAAATAAATTTACAAAAAAAAATTGCTTTGTACATAGGGGGATGAGGGTCAAAAACGTGTCGACCCTAATGAAGGAGGTGCGTGGTGCAAATTTTGAGAAAAAAACTTTACGTAATTTATGCGTGGCCCCTTATCGAAGTATAGAGGCAGAGTAAATCTTATTTGGTAAGCAGAAATGAGTTTCGCATAGAAAGCCTGTAATAATTTCAAAAATTTAAGACAACATTAATATTGTTTAATAAGTAAAACTAAAATAGTAAATGTCTAATTTATATGATAGAGAGCATATATATTTAGTATTTAATTATATGCCGTCAAAGAAGAGGAACTGATAAACACCTGCCCATTGCTAGAATAATTATCTTTCTCCTTTGTTAAAACCGACCTGCCAGTTACATTTATGTTACTCTATTTTATATATACTTATGTTTACCAGCATTATATTTGCACTTTTACAATCATATCTGCGGGTGTTTGGAATTCTTATTGCTGTGGATCATAAAATTGTATTTCTATGTTCAGCATCTAGGAGTGTTCTGATAGAAAAAGTTATATAAAGGAATTGAAATTTGAAATGAACAAATTAAATCAATAAGTAATTTAAACGTCTCCCTTTCATAGTTTGCCTCCCATTACTGCACACTTATAATCCCCTTCTAATTTCTACTAATTTCTAATTATTTCATTTACATCCCTAATTTCCCCTTATTTATCGTCGATTACCATACTTTCCCTCCCTTCATTTCCACTTACTTGCCGTGCTATCCCTCCCTTCATTCCCCATCACTTTCACAATTGCACCCCTCATTTCCACTCACTTCTCTTACTTTTTCTCTTCTTATTGTTCCTCACTTACTCTACTTCTCTACATTAATAATGATGGTAAAGCGCATCATATTACTATATCATAGTACAAGTTTTGTTATAACCTATTTCTGGAAAGAGTATGAATCCAAACAAAATATGAAAGGGTGTAGGTTCCCCATTGTCGTCAGAAATACAAGAAATATACTCAACCTCTGATATAAGAAACACCCGATTACGATATTCCTAGACTTGATGGTCTCTGCAGTTTCGTGATGAGATGAGCCGCGGGGCCGAAAGGGAAGCGGTGCTCAGTCAAGCGTAACAAATAGCTCGAAGACCGCACTCTCAGCGCGTCAGTTACAGCAGGTTGCGTCATGCGTCCAAGCACAGCAGAAATGATTTATGCGACCCTGCCTGTTTACGTTTGGATTCCCCTGATTTAGAATCAAGGCCAGTAAAAGCCGTGCCTATGACACCATTCTTATAACAGGAGTTGAGTGTAGGTGGTCTTCTGTGAAATGATTGTAAGAAATTATAGGAAAAGAGTATTATAATATGATATATAAATAATTAAATGTTGAGCGCTAAAAAGTACGTACGCGATTGCACATAGGGTGTTCATCAGTATGTAAAGTGTAGGCGGCGCCCCTAGCAGGTGCTCATTAGATTACGGGACGATGTTCGAGATGTTCGCCACCTTTTACTTACTACTCGAGAGGCTTCCACGCGTAAGATTGGTATCTCTCAGTGTTCTCTTCCAGTTATCGTCCAGACCTACCTCTCTTTTCCTTTTCTCTCCTTTGCATCTTTTCTTCCGTTGTCTCTCCTACATCCACGTTAATCTCCTCTGGACCCAACTTCTCCCCCGCGTTACCGAATTTTTCAGGAAAACCATTATGCCTCGCCTCCTGCTCGAGTGCTCGCTAACTTTTCTGAAAGCTTGAACTCGTAAAATTTTAAAACGTATTCACTTTGCAAAATGTACATAAATGATTGAAACACAAAGTATCGCCCTAAGTGACCAACAGAAGCTTCAAATGGTAAACAAATATTATTTGTTTTGACGTATATGAAAAAAAAAACCACTTGGAAGTTTTTGGTTTAGAGACAGAGTCCTTCATACTGAGGTTTCGTTAGTCATAGTCAGGCTGAGCGATTCCTGTTACTATAATACTCCGAACTCCAAGGGAAGGTGTCACTATTCGTGACGCAAAGAAATTCATAATTAAGAAATACTGAGTTAAGTGTGAAAATTTTTAATATACTCTCGTAGTTATTGATTTTTCAAAAAGTATAAAATAAAAGGCCGTACCTTGATTACCTAACGCCCTAACGGATTATAGTCACTCTTTATGACCCCTCCTACCCCGTAACGAACCGTAACAAAATATTTCTACCACCACCCCCCTAACTACATGTAATTTCTGGTTTCTAAGAATAATAAGACATGGGACTTAAAAATAATAAAAAATTTGAGTATTTAAGATAATAAATGTTTTCCAGGTAGAGACTCATATATGTAAATATTTATACATACATGATGAATATTTACAAAGGTGTATACAGCTTTTAAAGACAATAAATTAAGCAATTTAAATCTTTAGAACTAATTTGATTTCAAATTATTTTATTTAACTTTTTAATTGATGAAATGTATATTAAGTGACTGCATTTAACAATAATATAATGTAGTTTTATGTAAAACAGGATGAGATTTGTTAGAGTTTAAGATTGACAATGGATTACATTTTTAATTTTCGCAAGTTATTGCTTGTAGAATTAGACAGGGAGGCCGAAAACTTCATTTTCGAAATTCACTGATTTTTCTTTCACCAATTTTTCCTTTTTTTCTAACCATTAATATTTAAATACCAGCATAATCTCATTCTATTTTTAACATAGGATTTTTTGCAAGTAAAGTAAAACAATATTTCAGACAAAAATGAAAAATGTTTTTCAATTTATTTATTTTAAACAAAAAAATGACTTTTCTACCATAAGAGATGACTTTTTAACAAAGTACTTAAATTTTTAACAAAATAGTTACATTTTCAACATAATAGTTGAATTTTGAACTTAAAAGATAAATTTTCAACAAAAAAGTAATATAGTTGATATTTCAACTAAAAAGGATGAAATTCTGTCAACAAAAAAATTTTAGAACCAGAAAGACGAATCTTCAACAAATAAAGATTTTTCAGTCATAAAAGAAACAAAGTTCATCTTTATTGTTAAAACTTTAGGCTAACAGACGATTTTTCTGTATGAAAATTAAATTTTTAACCATAGAATATAGATTTTTAGCAAAAAGTGAATTTTTAACAAAATAGATAAATTTCCAATCAGAAAAACAAACCTTTTTTCCACAAAATAAATTTAAAAGAAAGTAATTCAACTTTTACCTGAGTAGTTGAATTTTTGATTAAAAATATCCAATTCTAACAAAATAGTTAAACCTTCACCGAAAGAAATAAATTATCTAGCAAAAATATTTCACTTTGACTTTTCAGCATCAAAACATTCATTTTAAGCAAGAAGTAATTTTTCTACAAAAATACTTGAATTTCCAACCAAAAAGTTAAACTTTTACCAAAAAAGCTTGACTTTTTAACAAATTTGTTGAACTTATAGCCAGATAAAGTTAAATTTTTATCCAAGAAAGATAGACTTTCTTCTGAAATAGATGATTTTTTAAATCAAAAAGACAACTTTTCAAAAAAGTATTTGAATTTCCATCCGAAAAAAATTGAATTTCGAACAAAAAATAAATTTTCTGCAATAATACTTGAGTTTTCAACAAAACAGGTAAATTTTCAATTAAAAAGAACAACTTTTTTGAAAATTGCTTAATTTTTAAGCAAATAATAAAATTTATAACTGAAAAGATAATCTTTAGCAGAAAGCAACTAAAAAAATGGAAATATCAAAACAAAGCAAACACATTACTAACACGAATATTATATCAATGTTACTGCAAAAAATCAGTTTCAATATTCCCTTATTTTTTCCTTCCCACTTTTTTTATTTTCCCTGACCATTAATATTCAAGATCTTTTTTTAAATCTCTGACTTTTGCCTGATCAATAAAATTCCCTAGCTTTTTCTAAAACTGTTGCTGGCTAGATTTTTTTTTTACTAACCAGGTTTTTTTGCACGTATACTTAAATTCATATTACCTTTCTGTACAACTAGTGCGAGTTATTAGTTTCATTTGCGAATTTTCAAAAATTATGTACATGAATGAAGAACCCCCTCCACCTTAACAAATCGTAACAAAATTTCGCGACCCCTGCCCCCTTCAGCTGTTACGTAATTCAAGTACGGCCCCTACGTTTTCTGAAACTAAATTTATTATTTTTTGAATATTATACGTGTGTGATATTTCATAAGTTTTGCATATCGATTCAAAACTCCTTGAACTCGACACTGAGTGCTGCATGCTTTGTAAATTTTTTCCTTTAAGTGATATCGATTTTCCTATTTTATTTTCAAATGCATGTGAATATACGGTGAACAATTTTTTTCAAATCTACTTTAGGCGTATAACATGAAAACATCGATATTTCTATCAATATATTAACACATTATTCTGTACTTTTGTAAATACCAAATAAGGTGCATGTATTTATCTGATGGAAACAATGTAACTGGTGCTCTTTTCTAAGTATTTGAGGTAATATGTTTGTATATATCCATGTACTTTAGTAATTTATATTCAAGTATACCTTATGGAGTATATCTTTAAAGTGTTTATGTTTTTATGCAAATATGTTTTATTTAAATAATAGCAGACGTTATATAATTTGCTCTAGTAGCTTCTGCGTACCTATCGATTTAAAAAAACCTTGAACTGTGTAAAATTTCACGTGCAGCTTTTATGCTTAATAATGTTGATTATTTGACCTTTGATCAAAGTATCGAACTCAAAATTTAGTTTCGTACATGAAACATCAATTTCAAGTGGGAAGTTAACGAAATTTTTCGAATTACTTCAAATATTCTATTCTTGATAGATACTAACGAAATTCTTGTACTGCCTACGCAATTTGAAATTGATTAAGATTTTTATTTAATTTTTGTTTCAATAGCCCTTTTAAAAATTAATCTAAATTTTTTAACTAAATAAAACAATATTCTTTTTCTTTTACTTTCCAATAAAATCAAACTTAACAATATACCTTTCTTCTTGTTATGGAAATAGGATAACTAATACAGATTCTGAAAAGTGACTCATGAATTTTTAAAGAAATTGTTTTAAAACACATTAAATTAATATTTTTAAGATCAGATACTTTAAAAATTGCTTATTTAGGCACAAATAAATAGTTTGTATATAAACAAATATTTATATACTTTCGCACACAAAATTGTTTTTATCAAAAGTGATCTTAATATAGAGAATCACCAGACATGTGTTTGGCAATATATATATTTTGTTACTTGTTTTTTTATGACAAAAAATGTATGCAACTTTTTTATTGTTATTTCTGGCGCTTTTTTGGATGTGCCATTCTTTGACAAGGTTTTCTTCCCATATGGTTTCATTTTTAAACGTTTTTTTTTGCAATTTGATAGAGCTATGTAATAGCACGAAAGTAGTTTTTGTTTTAAACTTGAAAATAAAAAGGTTATGCAATTACTGAATTATAATTGACGTTTTTGGCACTTATGCCCTTATTCCTCGGTACCCTACATGCACCCATGCTGGCTGAGAAGTATGGCGTTGCCAAGCACCATGAAACGATAGTGCGGCTGATATATGAGGCCACACAAAGCGGGTAACGGAACACTAAATCCGTATTAATAGCTTCTTTTGCATGGTCATAGATGTCGGTTTGACATTACATGGAACTCTCAACTGCCCTCGAAAAAAATCTTACCATTATTCTTCATTCTAACGCAATCCAAAATTGAAATATGTGCGAAAAGAATGTAAAAATTTATGAGGAAAAATAATTGGAAACAAAATGTTAACCAGGCAGGAAACCACGAGTTGGTGATAAAGATTTTAATAAGGATATCGCCTGCAAAATATTCAAGAGATTTTCTTTTTTTAGTGGTTGAAAGCCATGCAATGTGGCTTAGACAAATGTCACAGATACAGCAGATGGTCATAGCTAAAGAATCATTAATTACTTGGTGGCTGAGTAATCTAAGAGTAATAAACTACCATCAACACTAAACATTCACGTGAAATTATTGAAACAAATATTAAAATTAATTTATAAAAAGGACAGATTTTTTCTTTTTTGTGGGCTTTTTTGTAGATTCTTGTTAATGACTGTTAAAATCGTTACGAGGCATATGGTGAAGTGTTTATTGTAATGTATTAAATCTTCCGAAAAATTTCTTTAAAGTGAGTTTGTTAAGTCAAATTATTATTTGAAACTGTCTAGCGTTACACAAATCTATTTTCTTTAATCATTTCAATTATCTGTACTGAAGAGAAAATTAAAACACATGTATTTAATCTCTCTTAGCATATGTAAAACCTATAAATTTAGTGCACAATATTTTCAGAGTTTTTTTGTGTCATATTTCATATTAAGAAGGCCCATAGAATAATTCATGAAATCTATTGAGGTTTTTTTCACTCAATGGCTGTCTTTAAAAGAATATTCTCAGTAGCGCTAATTGAAAACTTTGTATTAAAATAAGTTTAAGCCAGTCAATTTTTTTTAATAACATCAAAATTATCTTTAATCTAAAGTAGAGCACCTTCAAAGTTCTTTAATATATCAAACTTTCCGTTATGTATTGATAATTTAAAAAATAATTTAGAAAGTGATTAACAAGTTACAAAAATTGTAGTATTTCACGTCATTACAAATCGCTGATAAAAGTAATTTTTAATATAAAGAATTTTTTAATTTCCAACTAACTCACACTTAGTCAAGTCAATAGTTTTAATTTAGTTTCCTTTAAAATGGATACAGCAACTGTCTACAAATTTAGGACATCTTTAAAATTTTTTTTTGCCTTGAAAAGTTTTAAATACATTTCTTGTAAAAAATTTTAATTCTCAAAATTTTGAGCATTGATAGTTTCCAATTTATTTTTATTTTTATCTTAGGGGGGCCTTTTATCAATGCGGGGAACCTAAAAAGATCCCTTTATCTTACGGCTAGCGCTTTCGTCGATGAAATGTCCTTATGGGTTCTAAGGTGATTTTTTTTGTAAAGCGTTATTTGCAAACAGTATCACTTAAAAAAAGAGAATTGTAACTATCCTTAACCAAATATAATTGTAAAAAAAAAACAATTTCTGAAATCTTTCATAGAAAGCTTGTGAAGTTAGGGCGTATTAAATCCCTACGAGATGAGTAAAAATAAATGCAACTACTGCCACTGAAGAACTTGTGGTTTTTTTACTGAAAACAGTTTGAATTTTTAATCTATTTTTCAATTTACATTTCTGACCATTGCTCTCTGTTTTTTTTTCCTAGCCACTCACAAATAAAGTAAGTTGTTGTGGTAGTTCATTACTTTAAGTTTACTCTACCTTAACATCTTCAGAGATTTATTTGTGATTATCTGTGCAGTTCGCCAAAGCCAGATTGCATGACTTTCAGCCTAGTAAAAATAAATCATAAGTTTTACCTTCATAAGTTGAGTCTTATGATCTATCTAATATAACGTCAAGACATAGCACGAGAATTTTTTTCTATACTTGACAGTTAATTCAAATAGCAGAAAATGGTAATTTAGAGAAAAACTAAAGAAAAATGACACGTATGACAAAAAGTAACTATTTTAAAGCCTGGACGTATGATTTCAAGAATTTTCATTGACTTTTGATCCTGTAATTTATAAATAAATATGGTAACGATAACTCTATCTCGTGGTCCCATCCCAATTTCTTTATATTTATTCAACGTTTATAAGCTATTTTAGATTTCGAATAAATTATAAGCTAGAAGTCTGTAATTAAGACATCTGATTTCTCTACGATTACCACCGAGCTAATACTTCTTGAATTACTAGCGGAGCTACTACCCCACAAGAAATAAGAAACCTACAAACTTATATAGATTTCAGTGTGGAGTTTCCTTAATTAAATAAGCATAGGAATAAATTAACTTGATGAGGACAGCAGAAAAGCCGACATCGCACCTTGTAATAACGTAATACAGACCTCTGAGATTTTGATCAACGACGTACCTAACGTCGCGTGGAATTCGCGGTAGCACGATCGCTACTCTCATACGTGAATTGCTACACGACAGCAGCCACAAGACTCGACTTACAATTCTTGTGAATCCATGGGGATGAGGCAGGGGAAATCGAATAATTCGGAAGTCTCGATCTCAAGGCTACCAACCGGAATTCTCCTTGGGTCGTATCGGTGGTTGCAGAATCTTTCATAAATTCCTACCTTCTGGTGAAAACGAGAGAAATGCAACGCTTGGCTTGTTGGTAGCCCAGGAGGTTTGTGTTGCGTTTCGCGAGCACAATGTTGGTAGCATTTCGTGGATGCTATTCGCCAGTCCTGAAGAGGATGTAGCGGACGAAGATTTGTACCGTATAGGACCACCTCGCGGCTACAAATTGCATTGTTCGTTGATGCTGGTGCCGTCCTTGTTTCCTAATGGCCTGTCCACCGAGGCACGAGGACCACCAGGAATACACATGTCCTCCGACATCAACCATCTCCTTGTAAATCGTCGACGAGGTTCTCACAAGTATTCCTTACCAGTTTAATTATTCAAGTGTCACAGGATTGTTGTGCTAAATGAAAGGAGAATCATTCCGGGACAAGCGTGGGTCTACAGGGTGACTAAATTGTCGATAACCCCCCCTTTCCGAGGATTTTTTGATTCACCTTTACTTGTTTACTGGAAAGTAGGCAAAAATTATTAGAAATACTAATATTTGAAAAATTGCAAAATATTATTGCTAGTATTAATCAATCAGTGTTCCCATCTGATACGTTTTGTTACAAGTATTAAGCTGGTTCGTAGTGATGCTTTTGTTTTTTTATTATTTTATTTTGAGCTTGGTGTGCTATTAGTAAGGGACAGTGGCATGGGATGTCATATTCACGTTACAATAATAATTTTAAAATCAAAAATATTGGCTCACTTCTTAATCATATTCTGACATAAAACTTACGACAATAAATTATTTTTTACTGGAATCATTGAATATCAAACAATTTAAAATAAAAAGCAATTCAAGTAGAGTAATTCAAAAATAAATATTAAGAACTTATATTATTTCATTTTTAAATCTTCCAGAATTGAATTGTTTAAAAAGAATTATATATTAATTATAGAATATGAATTTCTGTAATAATTGTCCTATGATAATTTCGTGAAACCGTGAAAAAATTATATGAAATTCGTTATAGGAAGTCTTTATAGGCCTATACCAAATTTCCTATGATATACTTTCATAGAGGCAAAAAAAATAATTTTACAAGTCAAAAAAATATATAGCATTGAAAGCCTCCTTGCAAGCACGCTCTTTTCAAAATCTGTTCTTAAGAATTGATGTAAAGCACATAGGTTTTGTTTTTTTTTCCTTATAAGGTCATTTTGAAATTTAAAATAATAAATTGTAAAAAAATTTAATTAGGTAGTTTTATACAATCAAGTTTCAAAGAAAAATTAAATTTTCTTGTTTAAAAACCTAGCCAAGAAGTACAGCTTTTACTCAACTAGTTCAATTTGTGTTTTAGAGACTTAAAATGCTATGGAACTAGACAAAGTGTAATAACTTCCAAACAAAAAGTTGCAGTGATATCTTTCGCAATCCATATTTTCTCTGTTAAACAAGTGGGTACCTTCAACCAGGGCTATTTTGATTACCAGGGATTATTATGACCTTTTTAATATTTGTGTGATTTTTCCGTTTATCTCAA
This sequence comes from Amphibolips quercusostensackenii, assembly GCA_032357855.1. Classification (NCBI taxonomy): domain Eukaryota; kingdom Metazoa; phylum Arthropoda; class Insecta; order Hymenoptera; family Cynipidae; genus Amphibolips; species Amphibolips quercusostensackenii. The sequence goes on along the minus strand of JAUELO010000082.1, from coordinate 2,811,605 downwards.
AAATATTGGCTATGAGATGTACATAAATACTCAAAAAAGTACAATTTAATGAAACTATAGAGCATAAATGTTGTCCCATATTTACCATAATAGCTCTGGTTGACGGTAGCTATAGTTAAAAAAAAATCTATAAAGTAAAAGTCTGGTTTGTGTGAGTCCGGTGTGGAATCCACCTTGTGGAGAATGTGATAAACGTACTAACATATGAGAAATAGATCTCGTTAAAATCACACATATACAATATGCCTAGTCCTTTGCTTATCCACAGCATAAGTGGAATCCAAACCACCAGAGCCTGAACACCCAATTATTAAATCTGACTTTTGCTTAATCTAATATTTTAAGACTGATTTCATGTCTTGAACGTAAATAGAGGAATGATCCGCATACCCACCTGAATACCATTTCTTCAAAAAGTCATTTTTTTAATGTCACAGTTTAAAATACCCGTGCAGATAAAAAGATTAAACGGAGGCAAAGAGACCAAGCAATAAGGAACAAAACGGTTTTGCGGTTCGTGTCGTGGTCGCTGGAAGGAACCCGAAGTAGTCCCTGTGTATAGCAGGCGGAAGACCAACGTTGAGAATTATGATGATTGCAAACTGCTACCATTTACAGTAGTGCGGTCTGCCTCGTAGTTACCAATCATTAAAGACCTGTGACGCTTGCTATTTCGTCAACAAAGATATTTGAAATGTTAAAAA